>JAECWJ010000562.1:925000-1160694 GCA_018150375.1 Drosophila sturtevanti | reverse complement strand
AATATGAAATATCCGAAACAAAAAATATTAAGTTTAAAGTAAAGAAAAAATTATTCAAATCAAAAATTAAGCTAAAAGAAAAAAAAAATAAAAAAAAAAAAAATATATCTTATTGAATAATCAAGTAATCATTCTAACGGCAGAGAAAATTTAAAAAAAAAAAAAAATATATAAAAATAAAAATTGTCAACTAAATATTTCAAAAATATAAGATAAAATTTTTAATCATGGCAAATACAAACAATTTGATAAGACCGTCAATGTTGTCCGATGAAGCATCGACTTCACACCCACCTCCTCCTACTAACACCCAAATGAACATAGATCAACTAACACAACTAATTTCTAGAATCGTAGTCGACACTTTAAAACATAATAACATTACTGAAACATCTAAATCTACTTAATGCCCTTTTGATGTCCCCGATGTAACAATTAGTCCCGAATATAGCAACAGAATTTCTGAATTAGATAAAGTCCCCGATATAGTTAAAGGATTAAGAAAATTTAATGGAAATCCAGCTGAATTTAGTTCATGGAAGAAAAGTGTAGATAGAGTAATGAAAACCTATGCAGTTCAAGAACAATTACTAAAGAACAATTTACAGAAACTGGCCTTCTCAACTTATTAAGAAAATATTTAAATCCATCGGTTATAAACGGAATTTATACGACAGAAGAAATCCAAAAAATAATAAAACAATGTAGAATCTGTAAAGAAGAGAAATATGATAGACGACGACCAACAAACCCGAGTTTAAAAGAAACACCGATTCCCGAATATCCAGGGCACATCATCCACATACATAGATATCTACTCTACCGAAAAACATCTCGTGCTGACCGTAATAGACAAATTTTCTAAACTCGCACAGGGCAGAATTATAAAATCCAAAGCAATAGAAGATATTACACAACCATTACACGACATTCTATTCTACTATGGAGTACCAAAATTCGTAGTAATAGACAACGAAAAATCGCTTAATTCAGCTTCTATTTCCTTTATGATGAAAGACCAACTCCACATAGAAATTTTTAAAGTAACACCCTATAAAAGTTCAGTAAATGGACAAATAGAACGACTACATTCTACCCTATCCGAAATAATGAGATGCCTTATAAGAGAACACACATAGAAACAGAATATAGATCTTCAGATCTATATCACACTCTAAACTTTGAATTAGAACAAACTAAGTCTATATTCCATTCCGTTTTGTACCCTAATAAAACTAGACAGATAAGATCAAAAAATTTGTGGCAGGCTCTCCTGACCTCCTGATGACCTAGTAGCTATAGAAAATAACCTAAATAATCTTATCCAAAATAATAATCAACAAACAATCATCAATACACAATTCCAAGAACGCATAAATAATCTAACACAAATTAATAATGTGTAGCAGTCGCGTGCAATTTATATAATTTATCTGCCGCACATTTGATTTTCCGTTAGTTCTGCTGTACGAAAAAAAATATACGGCGAAGTCTAACTAGAACCTGTGGAAACAGATAATTCAAAGCTTTTGGTGGTGGACAGTTTTGATGTTAATGTATCATCCCTGAATAAGCTTTCGATTGTTTAATCGCAGCTAACTTAAGTTAGGGAGGGCTTCAGAGAACGAGTAAGAGGCTATAAAAGGTGTGAGAACATGTAACACAACCTCTTTTTCCATCGAACGTTAAATTCAGTAATATTAAAAAAAAAATGAAGTAAGCAAGTCGTCCCTGCCGACTTGGAGAATACCCTGTACCAATAAGAGATATATTTTATAAATTCAAACTCCATCCAAATCCCCATTAATTGAATATAAATTATTTTACAAAATTCTCCTAGCAAGCCGAAACACCAAATTCATGCTTTCTCGCTCACTCATCTCAGTGAACGAAACTAATGCGTCATTCGGTACAAATGAACGCAACGTGCGCATGCTATCTCGCTCACACATTTCAGCTGCCGCTGCCCAATGAATTTCAGTACAAAACATATATACGTATTATCTCCGATATTTATTGACCGATTTCGGTCAAATTCGGTCAGATGGTACATATTGGCTATATAATTGAGTCTGCCAAAAAGAATTAGGATAGCTCTAATAGAACTCAAGTTATAGTTTTTTCTAATTTGCGGGGGCGGAAGTGGGCGTGGCAAAAATTTGAAACAAACTTGATCTGCGTATGGACTAGACGGATGTTGACACCAAGTTTGGTTACTCTAGCTCTTATAGTCTCTGAGATCTAGGTGTTCATACGGACGGACGGACAGACGGACAGACGGACAGACGGACAGACGGACAGACGGACGGACAGACGGACAGACGGACATGGCTATATCGACTCGGCTGTTGATGCTGATCAAGAATATATATACTTTATGGGGTCGGAAAATTTTCCTTCTGCCTGTTACATACATTTTAGCGACTTTAATATACCCTTGAACCCTATGGGTACAGGGTATAAAAAAATATCCATAAATTTAAATTTGAGTTCGACCAGACCAACTCTGGAATAGACATCTTCCAAAGGGTGCATATAAAAGGAATTGGTTAAAGTTTTTGTTAACCATAATGCTTAACCTAAAACTTTGGCTATCTACAATTTCGTTCAGTTACTTAAATTTAATGGAAAAGGTATGTGAGTGGTAATAAGATAGAACTTTAGTCTAATTCCATGTTTTATAGAAAAGCGGTAGAAGAGTCGAACCTCAACAGCTTTGACCAGCAAGTTTTTCACAAGCTGCAGGAAAAGCAAAAAGAGTTTGGAACAGAGAAGAAATTCAACACAGCAAGCCGACTTGACTTCTATAGTGAATTACGTAAATAATTTAAGCTCAGCTCTCTGTTCGTATTCTAAATAGTAGGGTACTTCACGACAATTCAAAAAAAAAAAAAAAAAATGAAAAAAAATAAGGAAAAATTTTCAACGTTTCTTTGGATCAAGTCTTCTATTCATAAAGTCTTAATCAAATAATAAGAAAAATTAAAGTTCGTTAAAGTAAAAGTAAAAGCAAAGAAAATTTTTTTATATTCTTATATATAGCTTTTCATAATTTTGTTGTAACGGTTTCCTTTCAAAAAAAAATATTTAACTAACTTTTTGAGTTGATGCACTATCGAAGTTAGGGTATCATACTTGTGAATTTTAAAAAAAATTACAAAAAAAAAAAAAAAAGAAAGAAAAGTAAATTAATCAATTGTGAATTAACAATAATAACTAAACATCGCATCCAGCTGCTGAAGGCCTTCATCGATGGATTTTTGAAAACAGTAAGTCCTCTTTATTTTCTTATTTTTTTTTATTGTGATCAAGCCTAGCACTTGTCGGCGGGTAAAATTAACGTTCACACGAAACGTTGGTTCTACTTTAAGCCGCTTCTGCGATGCTCTTTCACATTCTTTTTATATCTTTTAAATTTATTTACGTATGTGCTCTTATGATAACATTAACATTAACTTAAAAAAAAAAGGAAAAAAAAAAAAAAAAGGAAAAAAAGAATACTGAAGATTTTTTTTAGTTGCTTTGCTTAAGCTATCCGCCTATTTTAATAAACATATAAAAAATGAAAAGAAATAAATAAACAAAAGGGAGAAATAATTTTAGACGATAGCAATAGGTTAGAAGTAAACAAACGAAATGCAGAAAAAATATGAAATTACCTTTTAATTTTTTTGCGATAAATGATAAATGAAAATGTATGAAGAATAATTTAATTTAGTTCTCCACTACATGATTGAATAATATTAATAAATAGATAGTACGTTTGGGGTTCTCTAACACATGTTTTGTTATTGACCATGGTCGGGCGGGTACCGAAGATTGATGGCAACTACCACCTTAGCCATCCTAAAGTTTTTCAGAAGACCGGAGCATCTCACTTAATGCTTTTTCCACAGGAATGAATGGATCATAGGCGTGGAGCCTTCATGATTCCTTTACATCCATAAAATTTGCAAGGTTCGAGAATACGTTTTCTCGTCTAGTTTCAGTAGGGACTCTACGATAAATTTTAAGTAGCGAGACTTGAGGAAAACTGCAGCAATTACCCATCCCACCCGAAAGAGCTACGGTCATATTAGGGTCCCGTTCGCTGTAAGATCATCAAGTCGTTGTGTAGGCTAAAGAAGGGTATCTAGGCAGAATGTCACTGATAGTCTTTGGGAAAAATGTATATATAAAGACATAAAAGAAACCAGCTTAAAGCCGAAAGAATACACTAAATGCTACAAATGTACTAACTTCAACCATTCAAAAATACTCTTTCCCTACTAACAATCTCGACATAAACATTCGAACTCAATTGCGACTGGTCAAAGAAGAGATAATTAACATAAAATACGCCATACAATGGGCAAAACTAAACATTATAAACACATTTCTAATAAATGAAAACGATTCAAATGTTATACAAAAAGAAATAAATAAAGCACAAATAAATTTATCAATAGACGAAATGCTAGAATTCGCGGACATATCCGCTTTGCATAACAATTCCATAATTTTATACATTATTAGAATACCCAATCTCGAAAAAGAAAATTACGAAAATCTCCTCATCAGGCCCATAATCAAAGAAAACTCAATTGTCAATCTACAATTCAAAGAAATATTTAAACATAAAAATAACATGTTAGGATTAAGAACAAAATGTAAAAAATATAAAAACATAAAAATTTGTAAACTAAAAAAATGTAGTAGATTTAAGATATAATGATTGTATTCCCAGACTTTTATTAGGTAAAAATTCGGTATGCGATTACAGCAATGCAGACCACATCGAGAGCGTCCAAGAAATTCAAGAAGACACCATTCTGCTTAACAACTTTCAAGGCAGAATAAAATTTGAAAACATCGATGAAATTGTATGCGGCACACTGTTAATAAAATACCACAATTGTTCAGTCATGATTAACGACCGAGTCTTTTTCAACATGGAAGAAACGAATATAAATCCCGGCACACCAATAATACAGATATCAGCATCAGAGGCCAAACGCTTACGAGTCCTTAGTCTAAAGACACTAGACAACCTACAAATCAACAATACCAAACACCTAAATTTCCTACAAACACATTCATCAACAAACATCATCGGCTTACTGGGGCTGTCCATTAGTTTCATAATAATAATTGTGTTTGTCTCAAAAAGGCGAACTAACAAAAAAGAAGTAATTCTACAAATCACCCCCGAGAAAATAGCAAAAAAAACTTCAATCATCCCTGAACATAAACCGAACCTACAATTTATCAATATGCCATTCGTCTAACAATTGTGGACAATTGTCCATCTAAGGGTGGAAGAGTTAACAATATCTAAATCAATGACCCGCTGCAACGTGTCAGACCAAAAGTGCTGACCTAAGGTCTGCAATGCATCCGCTCAAGCTCAACACTCAAACAATTCTCGCTGCTGCCGCTGCCGCCGCCGTTTGCTTACTTAAACTTTCAAATTTGTAATAATTTTCAATTTCAATTTAATAATTAAATAAATAAGTCGCATCGCTGCGATATAATAAAACCAACTAACAACTTGTTTTTTAACTTACACAACCAATTTCTTCGCGTGCAACGGTAGACATGAAGTCGCCACTGCTACAGTTAATTAACATTAATGAGAGATCTTTAAATTCAGAAACAGTGAAAACTTTACTTTAAAATAACTTTCAAATCTCTATTGTTAATGCTCCCCCTTTACATAGCACCTCTAATGGTCAGGTAGAACGGTTCTATAGCACTCTTATCGAAATTGGACAAAAAAAAATCGAGGACACAATAGACCTCATGCTAATAGCTACGATTCATTATAACAAGACAACATATTCGGTTACGAACAAACCGCCATCCGAATTAATAAGAGAAAAATCACCAAAAACTCTTATTGAAAATGAAAACCGTTTAAAAAGAAAACGCAAAATGATTCACTAGAATATCATAATAGAAACAGACAGGTTAGATCCTATCAGATAGGAGAAAAAGTCTTGGTAAAAAATAATAAGAGATTAGGAAATAAGACAAGACCCCTATATGAAGAGGAGATAGTACAGGCAGATATGGGCACTACCGTGCATATAAGAGGGGGGATGGTCCATAAGAACAATATTAGATAAGGAAAAATAAGTTAAAACAATAAATAAGAAATACCGTTTCATTTTACTTTAGGATTCTTTTAATACTTCTCGTAACCGCGGTGACAGCCAAGTTAACGGACTTTACCAACTCGAACTACATACCTATAGAGGGAGGCAGTGTCTGGCTATGAGTACTTACGTCATACGACAAATCTTTCGGCATACATGGAAATTTAGGAAGAGACACGAGATTTGATAATCACATGCAGAAAATACTAAAAGCAGACACGGAACAGATCGGCAATTTATTATCCGAACAGGAAATTCATCATAGGCATGCTAGGAGCCTTAACATTCTGGGTACCGCGCTGAAGGTAGTTGCAGGGACGCCGGATTTCGATTACTGGCAACAATTAAGCTTTCAACAAAAAGAGTTAATAGATTCAGAAAGGAAACAGGTAGAAATTAACACTAGAACACAGTTGCAAATTAATAAAATAACAGACACAATCAACACACTAATAAAAATGGCCAAAAACACTCAAATTGACACAGGGCATTTATTTGAAATTTCGCTATCTAGAAATAGAATAATCATAACAGAAATACAAAACATTATACATATTTGCAATCTCACTGGCAAAAGTAAATATTGTGAACCCAACTATTCTAAATTTTGATGAATTAACGAAATTGATAAATGAGCACTCATCGAATGTAAGAATTTCTGCAATTATTGAAGCATCTAGGATTAAGGTCATACAAAATCCAGAATATCCGGGTGTGGGTGAATGCGACGATCGGATTGTAGCATTGTCAAATTGCAATAGGGACATTTCTACGTCATTTTGCCAACTGTCCCTGACGGAAAAATGCGCGAAGCAGCTGCATTCTGGAGGCAGGGCACACTGCGAAACTCAGCCAAGCCATTTAGATGCCATTACAATTGTAGATGAAGGCGTCCTAATAATAAACGATGTGACGATGTTGATCCGTGAGAATGATGAAAGGGAACTCACAGTGAAATGTACTTCATTACCTTCACAACCGGGGTGCGACTAAACGGAACCGTCTATAAAAATTGCAATGGTATTCCTAAGAGCACTTCTAGCTCAGCGGCACTGTCACTAGTAAACATTACCGGCCACCAGGAGGTGCTCAGCCTCCCGTATCTTCATAGGTTGAACAATGAAAATCTAAGATATATTGGAGACTTAAAAGCAAAATTAGTGTCCCGACCAATATTATCAGGAGCCATCTCAATATGCTTCGTCGCAGTCTGTTGCGTTATAGTCAGACTCTGGCATGTAAAGAAACAGCGCCAAACGCAACAAGGCCACCGAATCCTTATCAAAAGTCTAGAAAGGAACTAGGACGTCCTTGACTTAAGTAGGGGAGGAGTTAACATAAGCAGCCAAAACCACACAACTTATGGCTCGTAATAAATTTGAATAAAATAATCAGAAACATCTTAATTTATATAATAATTATGGGATTACATAAAGAAAGAAAAAAAATATTTCCTCTTTGAGAATCAAAATAAAAATTTAAGTGATAATTTAATTTGTAATGAAGTTATTACAAAATTTATCAATTGAACACAAATTTTTTATTGCAGCTGAGGATAAATATTCAGCGCCAGAGACATGGAAAAGTTATTGTTAGTCGATGTGATTGGCTTACAATTCAATATACAATTCATAATAAATTAAAAAAAAAAAACAAAAATCTCCAATCACATTGTTAGTTAGAAAAGCATTTCAGATTTTAGTATTTCGCGAGTTGCACTTTCGTGCTTCAACTCGCTGGTAGAACTTAAATATACATAAAAGTTATGACCAGCCAAAAAAATGGGTAAACGCGTCAGCGTCAGCAATTAGTCGGTCCCACGGCCGACTGTAATGTGATCCTCCAGCTGAGGCGCATTGACCTCGGCCACCAACCGGATGGCACGAGGCGCCGACTCAGCTTCTCTTGGATTAGCTGTGGGCTTCTTGGGTTGAATAAGTTAGTATAAGTTTAGTTTCTAGTAATACTTAAGAGTCGGCCAGTCGGTCGCTAATAAAGTACCAAAACCTTCTTAAAAGAATAACTTGCGCCCAACGCGTAAAGTAAAACAAATCGAAACTCCGTAGGCGAAAGTCTTCGAAAAGTAAACGCGAATCCACGGAAAACATAACGCGTGTGAATAATAATAATCGCAAAAGAAAAAATTTTGTGAAAAAATAAACAACAAAATTAGGAGAACTAAACTCACAACAAAACAACAATGAAACATCGTCATCACCGCCCATTCATTCCGACACTCAACCGACAACTGGGGACTTTATTATAACTAAATAAGGAGAAATATTTAGGAATTGCAGTCAATGTATCTCATGTAAGTGGGAATTTTGTTATTGATTTCCTTTTTTCCCTTTTTTTTTAAATTTAATAAAGCTTTAGTTATAAACTAAATTTGCCTTAACAAAGTGTAATAGTAAAAATATTTTATGTCAAGCGACGAAGAGTTAGCGGAGCTGTGCGAGGGATTAAATATTTATACCGAAAGCAAAAAGAATAAAACAGGAAAAATGAATGCGCAGGAAGTAATTAATATGATGCATGAAGCAGTAAAATCTGCTCTAGCTGTTCAAGCTGAAAACATAGAAAGAAAATTTATTAAGCAGTTAGATGAAAAAATAGGTGTGTTAACCAGACCAGACGTGGAAGTGTATGAAACAGTTAGAGTAGTACCAGGAGTCGAGTGTAAGGAGCCACTCGACATAGTGAGATCAGTTCCAGGTCAGCAGCAACATTCGCGTATGATCTGTTCCGGCCACACAACGGCAGTGCAGCACACTATCAAGCAGTGGGAATAATCAGAAATAAGATCAAAGGTACAGCAAGTTCAACACTTTTATCCTATAATACTGCTTTAAATTTTGATGCTATAATAGCAAGACTAGACTTCACGTATGCAGAGAAAACACCAGCTCGTGTCATAAAACAAAAATTGGGTGTGCTCAGACAGGGTGAATTGTCCCTTTTAGAGTATTACGACGAAATCGAAAAAACTTTGACCCTCCTAACAAACAAAACGCTGATGACTCAGGATATGTCAAAAGACTTAACTCTCCATGAGGAACATCGCGAGCATGCATTGCATTCATTCGCTTCAGGACTTAAAAACTCTATTAAGGCACATGTTTTACCAGCAAGGCCCAAGACTTTGCCAATTGCCCTTGCAATTGCACAAGAGGCCGAAGCTAGTAACGAATATGCAAATTTCGCTGCAACCTTTGCAAAGGCTGCAGATGATAAAAATAAAAATTCAATTAACAATTCCCAAGAACATTCAAAGAATTCACAGTACCATCACGATGGTCCAGCAAATACGGGTCAAAATAAATATCCACATTTCAGTAAAAAACAGAACTATGCCGGAGTTACCACCCCATACCTCATACCCCCGCCAAAACCGCCTCGGGCATTGTGCTAGTCAACTCGCACAGCACAACTCTATACAAACACCCAAGTTCAGCGACCACACAAACTATAGTAGTAAGCACTTTTGTAATTTCTATACCCAACAGGGAACCACAAATCATATTTCTAAAATAAAGTAAGATCACTTTTGTATTTGCACCAGAAGAAGAAGGTTGTATTCATTAATATAAAAAGGCATCAAAAGGCATTTATAAATATCAAAGCACATAAATATATATAAGTTAACGCCAGGGGCTAGGGCCTCACACGTGACCAGCAGGCCACCCATCTCCCCCCTACAAACTGCTGGCTCTGCAGACTGCAGGCACAGCGCAGTCTGCTGACGCAGCGCAGGGGACCGGCCAACGGTCGCACGCGCATCCGGTGACAATGCTCACGCGGTTGCGCAAGCGACTGTCGTGGCCGCTTCCCCTGTCGAGTCAGCAGTTCAAGGCCTGCCCAAGGGCCTGGGAGCTGGCTGGCAGGCCTGGGGACTGACAGTCCACTGGCGACGAGCAGAGTAGCAACACCTTTGTATCAAACCAATTTAAAACCCGAATTAATAAACAATAAAGTGAACTTTTATAATGAGACCTGAATCCTCGAATGTTCTTATTTGGTAATTATTCCCCAGATGTCCTCGATCAACGACACAACTCCCTCATTCGATGAGGGAGTTAACTGGCGCCCGAGCAGGGACCGCCTTCCGTCGCGTCCAAGTGATAAAAAAATAAAAAACTCGTGAATGTAGCGGTTGGCGGTCTTTCAAAGTGTCTTTCAACGAAAGAGGATGTGGAGCACACTCCTACCTAAGTAGGTCCTTAACTGGACTAAAAGGGATAAATGGAGCCTCCCACAACCAACAAAGAGGGACATAGGAACAGGCAGCTCACGCGTGCGACGGAAAACCACAAAAAATATACAAAAAATGAAAAATAAAAGGCAAAAAATGCGCAAGTACTGGCCACCAGTGGTGCCTTCCAACGAAGGTATCCTCCCGAGCGAGGATGTGGACACACCTCCACCTAAGTAGGTCCTTGCTAGGACTAAGAGGGATAATGGAGACCTCCCTCAACCGACACAGGGGGGCATCACAACAGGCAGCTTCGCGGCAACAAAACAATAAATGCCAATAAATGGAAAACAATGAACAAACAAAACGTAAAACAATATTAAAAGAAAATGATTTATAAAAGATGTAAAAAAGAAAAAAAAAGAAAAAATTAATGTAATTGCGAAGCAATAGGGAAACATTTATTTACACGAAAAAAATTAACTTTATTTACACGAAAAAATTAACACAACTCCTTCCACAGAAACACATTGATCCTGTGAGGAGGACCATCCAACCATTAACAACACTATACCAACATAAGGCTCACCTGAAATCTAAAGCGCGAGGTAAATAGGCAGGAAGTCGACCTTATTCCCATCATTTCACTCCCCTTCAGATCATATAAAAAAAAAACAAATAAAAAAAAACAAAACAAAAATATAAAAACAACACTCAAGCACTCTTCACGAACCAGGTAGTATCAAAATCTAAAACAAATAAAAAAAACACAAACATTAAAAATCAACAACAAATAAAAGAATCTATTTTTAAGCACCCTTCATCCTTCTTAACTACCCTTCATCTTCAAGGATGGCATTGGTGTTGATACACCGGGCAGACGCTGCCCACTTCTTCAGCTACGACTCTCCTGTAGTTCCCCTCCAGCAGGGTTATGTATGGCGAATCAATGGCGTGTTTCGCCTGATTCACATCATAAACCTACGGGAACTGCAGCAAACGATCCGAGCCACCCGGGAAGAAGCCGGGACGCTGTCCGACCAACGTGCCAGAATGATAAGCAATCACTACTTGGACGAGGCACAGGAAAACATCGAAAGGTTGCTCTCCAGACCGGCCCGAAAACCCCGGGCCATCGAATGGCTTGGCTCAGCATGGAAATGGGTCGCTGGCTCCCCTGACGCGGCCGACTGGAATGCCGCCCTGAAGACCCAGGATAACCTTGTTACAAACAACAACCAACAAGTCCGCATCAACGAAAAACTTTTCGATTTCGCACCCTGGAGGGCCTAAACGGTCTAATTGGTAAGATCAATGCCATTGACGGGGACGTCCACGCAGCCACAGCAACCCTACACAAAGCCATGATCCTGGGAAAGCAAGTGCACGAAATAACCAGGGCCTGCCAACTGGCTAAGACAGGAGCAGTGAACTCGGATCTACTTAATGCAAGAGAAGTAGACGATATCCTGACGGAGGTCTCCGGACTCCCGTATCAAAACGCGGTCGAGGCAATCGAGTTCTCTTGGCCAACGATGGTATCCAATGGAACCATCCAGTGAAACAATTTCCTTTACCAAAAACTAGGAAACAAATAAAATCCTTCCTTGGCCTGTTGGGCTATTATCGAAAATTCATTAGAGATTTCGCTTCCATTACCAAACCTCTTACACAACAACTGAAAGGTAAAAAGACCGTTAAAGTTAGCAAAGAATTTATTGCTGCATTTGAAACATGCAAAACCCTTCTTTGTAATGATCCAATCTTACAATACCCAAACTTCTCTAAGCAATTTATTTTGACCACCGACGCTAGCAACGTCGCCATTGGAGCTGTCCTTTCACAAGGGTCACTCAATAATGAAAAACCTGTATGTTTTGCTAGCCGTACATTAACAGAAACAGAACTTAACTATTCAACAGTCGAAAAAGAAATGCTTGCAATCATTTGGGCAACCAAATACTTTCGCCCTTATCTCTTTGGACAAAAATTCAAAATAGTCACCGACCATAGACCCCTAACTTGGCTTATGAATTTTAAGGAACCAAACTCCAAACTGGTCCGTTGGAAACTTCAGTTACTCGAGTACGACTATGAAATAACATACAAAAAGGGCTCAGAAAACGTTGTAGCTAATGCTCTCAGTAGAATTTCAGCAGAAATAAATGTCAATAGCCAAGTAGAAGAGCAGGCTAATACAATACTAACGATAAATAAGCCAATTAACGAGTATAATCTGCAGTTAATTTTCCAAACTGGCAGCGAGGCAAAACTCATAACCATAACGCCATTCAAAAACAAATTCAGAAGAATAATCATTAGAACTTCTTTCAATAAAGAGGAAATTACTCGATCATTACAAAAGATCCTTAAACCAGGAAGATCTTATGCGATTTTCGACATTATAACTCAAAGCCTAACAGAATATTTTCTACCCACAAAACTTTACAAAATTATCCGATGTACAATAATGTTGGAAGACATCGCAGACATAAAACAGGTCGAACAAGAGATACTAAAATATCACACAAATAGTAACCATAGAGGGATAGACGAAACAGTAGCCCATCTAAAAAGAATTGTTTTACACCCCCAATTAAAATCCAAAGTGTCCTCAGTAATTAATGAATGCGAGGTCTGTCAAACTTTGAAATATGATAGACATCCACAAAAATTAGTGTTCCAGGAAACAGAAACTCCCACAGTACCGATGCAAATTCTGCATATCGACCTTTACACAATAAATAACAACACAGTTCTAACAATTATAGACAAATTCAGTAAATTCGCTATGGGATATACAATATCTTCTAGGGACACATTTAGCATTGTCAAAAGTATGAGAAATTTTCTATGTTCCTTTGGTGTTCCGCAAAAAATTGTATGCGACCAAGGGGCAGAATTTCAAGGTAAACTTTTTAAAGATTTCTGTGAACAATATAATATACAATTACATATTACTTCAGTCCAACAATCGTCTAGTAATTCTCCCGTCGAAAGACTTCATTCTTCCCTAACGGAAATTTATCGTATTATATTAAATAAAAGAAAAGTTAAAAAAATGGAATACGAACATGACGACATACTAACGGAGACATTAATTACTTATAACAACGCTATTCATTCAACATTGAAACATACCCCATACGAGATATTTTACGACAGACCGCATATCTTCGACAGAACAATCACATTTAATAATGAACATGACTATTTACAAAAACTAAATAGCTTCCAAAATATAATCTATCCAGAGCTTAAAGAAGAAATGGAAAACAGTAAAAAGAACAGGATAGCAAGAGCTAATGAAAACAGAAATAACCCAAAAACTTTAGAACAAGATGATATAATATTTAGAAAAGAAAACAGGAGAAATAAGTTAACAGCGCGTTTTTCGAAACATCGAGTTTTACAGGATAAAGGAATCACAGTAATAACACAAAAAAATAAAAAAATTCATAAGTCAAAGATCAAAAAAAGAACACAGTATAATAAATTAAATATTTTACAGGTACTCCCAGATTCAGGCAGAAATGCTGAAAGTCCAGCAATTGACCAACAATGAAAAACTTCTTCAATTCAAAATAGGTAACGCAAAAATCATCAGGTCACATAGAAATTTAATACACAAAATAGACTTAAACAATTTCCAACAAAATCTAAGAAGTTTCGAGTTAAATTTAGCGCAAATAAAATAAGATACATTCTCGGGAGAAATAGTTAGAGCCATCGCAGAAAAACTAAATCAAGTAAAAATAAGATTGGAAACATTAGTTCCAAAAGATAGAGCAAAGAGAGGCCTAGTGAACGGACTAGGGAGCCTGATTAAAGTAGTTACAGGCAACATGGACGCGAATGACCAAGAAAAAATTAAACAACAATTCAATAAAGTCCAAGAAAACGAAAATTATCTATTGCAGAATGCCAATGAACAATTAGTAATAAATAAAGAAATATCCGTAAGATTAAAAAACATTACAGAACATATTAATAAAGAACAAGAGAATATAAATATATTCATAAAGAATTACAAAAATAATATTTTTAAGTCGCTAACACAAGAACACAACGAAATCCACCTATTACAATACATTGCCAGAATTAACGTAAATCTTGATTTAATATATAACCATATAAATAATATTGCGGAAAGTATATTACTGGCAAAAATAAAAGTTATACCAAAATTTATACTAGACGAAGAAGAATTACTAATAATAAAAAAAATAATAACAGAACAAAACGTATCAATAAACTCAGATGAACATTTATATAGATTATTAGATTTAGAAACCTATATCGACAAAAACATTGTTATATTTAAGATAAAAGTACCTTTGTTTTGACCCATCTCTGTACGAATTTATTCATGTTATCCCATTACCTTTTAATAGAACAAAAATGTTAGTTTTACCTAATTATATTACACATAACCTAGCTGGCAATATTCGTTATTTTAAACAAAAATGCCCACAGATTCACGAATTATTCATTTGCGACGACGCGGCGGCAGAAAACAACGTTTATAATCACTGTCTGAAAGACCTTTTGGAGAACCAAACAGCGACTTGTGATGTCAAAGACATCACTGAAGAAGAAAATGTTTACCAAATAGAAGAAGAGCATATCCTGATTACCAACGCAGGAAATATTACAGTAATTCCATCTTGCAGCGGACCAAGGATAATTAGGGGATCAGCCCTAATTTCAATAAATAATTGTTCGGTAACAATTAATGGAATCAAATATGAAGCCACAAATATAACATATAAGGAGAAAAACCAAGTACCAATACCCAAATTTGAGGATCTTAGGGTGAACAACACCATTCCGGAATTGAATTTAAAAAGATTATATCTGGAGAACATTGAAGCAAAATCAGAAATATTACACATAAAGAATTATACATCGAACCATCTGACCACGGTCTACGTCTTAGTGGCCGTTATGACCGCCATAATAGCAGCGTTATGGGCACTAAGATCTAAAAGGATAACCCTGGTGACAACAACTACTCCAATAACAGACGTTTCGACCATACCTTCACTTTGGCCTTCACTTCATTCCAGGGGGGGAGGAGTTACCATCTCAGCTCCCCTCGAGATGCCCCCGATGAAACCCCCACGCTCAACTGCAACATAAGCAAGATTGAGCATCAGCCAGAAAACCCAACATCAGCAGCAGACAGGACGGATACATAGTAACACAATTCCAAATAAGTCTCATAAATAAATGCCTAGTCGGCATTCTGCCGACGGTCAGCCAGCTAGGGTGTAGGTACATAGAAGTTCATATGAATAAAGAACAGTAGTCTTCTTTGAGAAGCAAATCAAACAAGTCTCTATTTTATTTTTCTGATTGAACAATTAACAAAAATACAAACCCTGATCCTCTAAACTTGGTAACTCGGGCACCACAGATTTTGATGATTGGGAACAAGTTAAATTTAGGCAAATTCAGTTAAGTGAACAAGAAAATAGACAAATTGAAATAAATAGTAAACTTCAAGATAGATTAAATAAGCTCACTAACTCTTTAAATGAAATAAGCAAAATCGATGAATTAAATATTGAACACCTATTTGAAACTGTCCTGGCAAAAAATATTACGGTCATTTCATATTCAATTTAATATTAACCATTACACTTGCGAAAGCAAATTTAATAAGCCCCGTAATACTTAATGACCTTGATATACAGGAAATCAAAAACAAACATCCCACTAACATTAGTTTAACTGATATCTTAGAGGTAGCTAGCATTAAAGCTTTCCAGAATAACGACATCCTACACTTTCTGATAAAATATCCAAATCCAAAATTAGCATGTAAGAAAATTAATGTTTATCCGGTTCAAAGAAAAAATATATATTTAGATCGTCGTATGCGGTTACTGGGTGTGATGTGGCGGTGAGCACAACATTCTGCAGAAGATCAACAACACCTAATTGCGCACAGAACCTCATATCCGGGACACCGGCGAAATGCGGCACTCGATCCAGCCATCCGCTGACAGTGGTGGATGATGAGATAATAATTATCAATGATGTCACCGCAACCAACATCAATAAAGACAAGTGGTTTCTGGCACCTACTTAGCAACATTCGATGAGAAAGTGACCATAAATGATACCCTGTCCGTTAACAATTATGGGGCATTGAAGAAGAAACCAATGGTTGCAGCTATCTCCCAAATCAACATAACAAGCCATCGGGTGAAAATGAGTCTGCCACTTCTACATGAGCTAAGCTTAACCAATTTACAAAACATCGGTCAGCTTCGCTCCAACCAGGTATCTGGTTCTATCATCAGTAGTGGTGCTACCCTGGCCATAGTTGTGGTGGCAATCCTTATCATCTACGAGGTTCGTTGTCGTTGGAAAATAAAACACCAAGCCCAGCTGATTAGTAACCTTCAGACCGCTTTAAAGAAGTCCGAGGACGTCCATCACTTAGTTGAGGGAGGAGTTATGACCAGCCAAAAAAATGGGTGAACGCGTCAGCGTCAGCAATTAGTCGGTCCCACGGCCGACTGTAATGTGATCCTCCAGCTGAGGCGCATTGACCTCGGCCACCGACTCAGCTTCTCTTGGATTAGCTGTGGGTTTCTTGGGTTGAATAAGTTAGTATAAGTTTAGTTTCTAGTAATACTTAGAGTCGGCCAGTCGGTCGCTAATAAAGTACCAAAACATTCTTAAAAGAATAACTTATATATTAGGGCAAGTTAAGGCTTACGCTCTTTGGTGAAGTTCAATTTTTAATTCATTTATACGCGAGTTTTTGACGTGGCCAGCAAATCTACTTGGAGTCGCTTTTGCTGAAGTAGTTTGCAAACCTCGCCTCCTTGTTTTGTCTTCCTTTTTCGGTTCAACTAATGGGGCCTGGGGCCAACTAATGTTGGCCTGGTCCAACGTTTGGAAACACCTCCAGGTACTCCTGGATGGAAGGTGTTTCCCTTTGCTCAATAGGAGCAGTATTGGGGCAATCCTCACTCATATATTTGGCTGGTCCTCGCACAGGTTGCACATTTATTTCATTTCCTTTTTTTGTCCCTTTTTTCTTCACATTCAATTTTTTTGTGAAAGATTTCTAAAAATCAAAAGTTGTTGTACTTTCTTGGCTGAAGCAAATTCTATAATACTTACCGTTATTTGGGACAATTTCGCTTGTGTTCTTCCCTTCTCAATTATTTTCTTGTGTAAACATAACAGTTATTTCATATGACGTTTGTTTGTTTTTTTTAAAACTTTTTTAAAATTTATTTTGTTAAACACAATTTCGTGACACTTGGCATATATTTGTAATATATTTTAGTTGAAATAAAAAAGGTTTAAATTTGCTGCCCGGACTTCTGCTCTTGTTGGCTGTGCATTTTTATCTGATTTTATTCATTTCCATTTCGTTCGGCTTAAGTCTAATACATGGTGTTCTTATATCTACATATACATATATGTATATATATATATATATATATATACGTATGCAATATATGGAAGACCCTTGAGCAGCAAGCTGCATGCTCAGCATTTTCTTGGCGCTGCGATCGGCTTATATATAAGCGGTAGATCGTATTACTTATGCCATGTGCTGGAAGTGTTTATGTATTTCTGTGTGATCTTTTAAAGTACTTTGGGTATTTGTACATTTGTATTTATTTATTATTGAATGTTATATCCTTTAAATTAATATGATAGTGGGGTAGATCTGCTACACCTCCCGTCCGTTTTAAAGAAATGACGTAATACATGTAGTCATTTAGAGTAAGTATTAATATAATGTATTTTATAAGTGCACTTAAAATGTATTAAAAATGTGTTATTTCTATTTTTGTAAAATATTTGTGTTAATTGACGAATTTTATTTTTAATATATTTAAAGTTACGTAATAATTCACTATAACTCTCTTAGAAGAACGGCAATTTTCTTTATTTATTTAATTATTTTTTATTTAATTGATCAGACCTCTTCTTATTTTCATTAAACGTTTTATTGAATATATATTTTTAATCTATTCCTATGTACTTTTCTTATTTTTACTATCTTTAATAAAAATGTTATCATTATCCTTTATTTTCTCTTCTATATATGGTCCTATAAATATTGGATCTCCTTCGTTTCTTATAAGTATTTTATCACCTACATTTAATTCAAAATTTTTGGTATTTTTGTCATATAATTATTACCTATATGTCTTAACGATTTCTAATCAAAATTTCATTTCCTTAGAATAATCATCTAAATTGTAAATAGGATTTACATATTTTATCAATTTTATTAAAATCTATAAACTGTTTTTGGTGGTGGATCAACTGCATTTCTTTCTTTGACTTTCTTGAATTGGATCATTATGATAGGTAGACACTATTTTTGTATCTCTTTCGCTCGGATTAGCGCTACTCGTAATGATTTTAATATATTTAAAAGTATCTATTGAAATTGATTCAAAGACCTTTTACCTGGCCTCTTTTTCGAGCCTTTTGGAAGAACTGATATAAGTTGAAAATTTCATTAGTATATAAATCGGTAATTTCAATTCAATTTCAAGTTTAATTTAATTTAATTCTGTTATAAGCAAAGTCACTACCATCCGTACTTTATCATTTGTAATGACTTCATGTACATTTTTTTGACTTTGTCTTGGCAAAAGTTCATTATATATTCAACTGAACAGATTTTTTCCTGTCTACTTTGTTGCCTGGTGGTGACTTTTAGGACTTTATTTTGAATGTTTTTGAGTTCTGTTATAGTAATACGCGAAAGTGCGTCTACAACAAAATTATCTTTTCCCTTTGGGTATTCTATTGTGAAGTCGAATTCTTCAAGTATTAGCCGCTTGCTAGTTAATTTGGAACTGGGATTAGTTTTATTAATTGCCACTAACTCTTCTTCTGCTGGGCTTTTATTCCTTTCCTCTTTTGTAAATGTACGAGATGCATTAGCTATTTGGGTGTAGCATGTTCACATATTCAAATATTATTATCAATATATTCTAGCACTTAGTTGCAATATAAATATACAGTCCAAGTACCATGTCCATTTTCCATTTTCGGTTTGTTATATGTTTACAGAAATATAAAATAATTTTGAAATAATAAATTAAATACAAAATATATATATATTTATATAATAATGATGGCCATATCAGATGCAAGATAATAGGGAATTATGGATATAGTGGAACTTAAGTATTTAAGTAAATATCTTTCATTTATCCGTTATTTACTGGATAATAGCAAACAGAATATTAAATTCAAAGAAATGATGAAATGGATTGAAAATAACAAAAAGTTTAAGAAAAATGCTGCGGACCCTATTGAAGAGTCCCTTTAAGTCCGCTATACCAAACAAAGCGCCAAAATCAAGGCAGAGGAAACAATAGAGGTCGAAAATTACTACAACCAAAATCGAAACAACAATAACAGTATTGTAAGAGTGGCGCACAACAGTTCGGAAAACTCTCAAAGCCCTTTAAGTACCAACCAATAAAAAAAAAAAATTAAAATTCATTTAAAAAAATTTTAATCTCAATGTTTGTGTAAAATTCATGAACAATGCTACAAAAACAAGCTTAACATATTTGATCGACACTGGTGCTGATGTTTCACTTTTCAAAATTAATTTCGATCACTTTGATACAATTTCTGAAGATAAAAAATAAAAATAAAAAAAAAGTACTCTAATAGATATCCAATTCAAACAATCCATACAATTCCACACAAATTCAACTTAGTAATGGAATTATAGGCATTGATTTTATAAAAAAAAAAAAATTAATTTGCGTTCTAGATTTCAAACCAACAAATGTTTTCGGACTACAGACCAAACCAGTCACAACAAACAACTTTTCTAAGCAAACATTGAGATTGAAAGACAATAAACCGATATATATAACCGATATATAAAAAAAAAACTATAGAAGTCCTCATAGTCATGTAGATGAAATATAACATGACATTTCACATTATAATATCTCAAGGGAAAAGACAATTTTGTGGCAGATCACGGATAACAATATCCGGTTTAAAAGACATACAAAATAAAGTCCTGAAAGCCACTACCAGGCAGCAGTATAGACAGAAAGAATCCTGCGCAGGAAGTGTACAAGTAGATTTGCCCAACTTATATGAAATCATTTATAATGACGAATTAAGTAAAATAGTGACCATGCATATAAGAAACAATGCATATTTTTAGGAGCATGGAATGAAAATTATTGCAATAGATGTTAGCGATCTGTACACCAATGGAAACCTTGACTTAGGTCAGTTCTTTCAAAGGCTTGAAATGCAACCCGGTATACTGAAGATTAGCCAACTCAAAGTGGCACCGTAGGAAAAGATCTTTGTATTAATTTCAGTTGAATCTTTCAAGAATATAGCCAATTAAATATTGAGTATATATATTAAGAGTAGCGCTACTCAGGCCGGTGACCCTAATAGAAAATGTAAAAGATCAAGAAGCGATACTGTCTAAATTATATAACGATGAAATATAAGGAGGTCATACAGGCATTATAAAAACTTTGGCTAAAGTAAAACGATATTATTATTGGAAAAATATGACACGTCATATCAAAGAGTACATTAATAAATGTCAAAAATAGCTTAAGTCTAAAACAACAAAACATACTTACAAAGACCCCTATGATAATGACTGAAACACCTATAGATGCTTTCGATAGAGTGATAGTAGATATACTAGAGGTCCACTACCATGCTCAGAGAATGGCAATGAATATGCAGTTACGCTAATATGCGATTTAACTATATATTTAGTAACCATTCCAATTCCAAACAAAAGTGCAACAACTGTTGCCAAAGCTGTATTTGAAAACTTTATTCTGAAATACGGTCCAATGAAGACGTTCATTACGGACATGGGAACAGAATATAAGAATTCAGTAATAACTGATTTGTGCATATATCTAAAGATAGACAACATAACGTCCTACTGCACACCATCACCAGATCTTAGGGACAATAGAACGAAGTCATAGAACATTCAATGAATACGCGTTCGTTCGTACATATCTGCAGACAAAACCGATTGGGATGCGGTCTTAGCTGTACTTAAATATTGTTAAAGAATTAAGAATCATTCAATAAAGAAACATCAAACTGGATACCACGACTCATATGGGAGTTGAATTCCGTTTCCGACACATTGTTACTATTATAACCTTGATTGGAGTTATCTCGGCCTCGATTTTGGAATCGTCTTCCACCATGGTTATTGTTATTGTTGTTATTATTGTGGTTTTAATATCTGCCACAATTATAACCTCTGCCTCCTCCTCTATTATTGTGATTTGCACAACTATTCGTAAATTTTAACACGGCTTCATTTATGTTTGTAAATCTGCCAACTTTCATGATAATTTTTACATTTTCATTGGAACAATTTTGTATCATGGCTTTCACAGCTGTAGCAGTGCTGAATTCATTGGCATGTGCTTGGCTTAGACCTTCACTGATATAGGCACCTTCAAGGGCCCTTGCCAGATTTTCCACCTCTTGGGTGTAATGGTTGACCGTTTTATTCCTTTGCTGCAGATTAAGAAGCCTAGCAGATATTACATCAACTGATTCTCTTCTCACTGATTTTGATAACTGAGTAATAATTTCAGTTATTGTCCGTTCATTAGTGATTAAATTCCTTGCATAACCTTTGAGTTTTATTTTAATAACTCCTA
The DNA here is from genome assembly GCA_018150375.1 of Drosophila sturtevanti. Taxonomy (NCBI): domain Eukaryota; kingdom Metazoa; phylum Arthropoda; class Insecta; order Diptera; family Drosophilidae; genus Drosophila; species Drosophila sturtevanti. Next base: position 1,138,675 of record JAECWJ010000562.1, on the reverse strand, counting down.
TGGCCACTTGTTCATGTGCCCCTTTTAAAGTGTCCAATAGATTTAAAGCATCTAGAAAACTTTGTAGATTTTGTGGCCTACCATCAAATTCTGGTATTAGGGATGTGGCTAGGCTGATAAATTCTACTACTGTTTGGGCCATTTCTATGTTTGTAATTATCTCCTTTTTTTTTTGTTATATTTTATATATAATAATTTTGGGATAACAAAAAAAAAAAAAATATTTCCTCTTTGAGAATCAAAATAAAAATTTAAGTGATAATTTAATTTGTAATGAAGTTATTACAAAATTGATCAATTGAACACAAATGTTTTATTGCAGCTGAGTATAAATATTCAGCGCCAGAGACATGGAAAAGTTATTGTTAGTCCATGTGATTGGCTCACAATTCAATATACAATTCATAATAAATTAAAAAAAAAAACAAAAATCTCCAATCACATTGTTAGTTAGAAAAGCCTTTCAGATTTTAGTATTTCGCGAGTTGCACTTTCGTGCTTCAACTCGCTGGTAGAACTTAAATATACATAAAAGTTATGACCAGCCAAAAAAATAGGTGAACGCGTTAGCGTCAGCGTCAGCAATTAGTCGGTCCCACGGCCGACTGTACTGTGATCCTCCAGCTGAGGCGCATTGACCTCGGCCACCAACCGGAAAACCTCAGCTTCTCTTGGATTAGCTGTGGGTTTCTTGGGTTGAATAAGTTAGTATAAGTTTAGTTTCTAGTAATACTTAGAGTCGGCCAGTCGGTCGCTAATAAAGTACCAAAACAGTCTTAAAAGAATAACTTATATATTAGGGTAAGTTAAGGCTTACGCTCTTTGGTGAAGTTCAATTTTTAAGTTTTTGATGTGACCAGCAAATCTACTTGGAGTCGCTTCTGCTGTTTGCGAACCTCCCTTCCTTTTTGGGTTCCTTATGTGGCTTTGGGGCCTAAAATGGGCCTGGTCCAACGTTTGGAAACACCTCCAGGTACTCCTGGATGGAAGGTGTTTCCCTTTTGCTCAATAGGAGCAGTATTGGGGCAATCCTCACTCATATATTTGGCTGGTCCTCGCACAGGTTGCACATTTATTTCATTTCCTTCTTTTGTCTCTTTTTCTTCACATTCGTTTTTTTTGTGAAAGATTTCTAAAAATCAAAAGTTGTTGTACTTTCTTGGCTGAGGCAAATCTTATAATACTTACCGTTATTTGGGACGATTTCGTTTGTGTTCTCCCCTTTTCAATTCTTTTCTTGTGTAAACATAACAGTTATTTCATATGTTGTTTGTTTTTTTTTTTAAACTTTTTAAAATTTATTTTGTTAAAAACATATATATATATTTGTAATATATTTTAGTTGAAATAAAAAAGGTTTAAATTTGCTGCCCGGACTTCTGCTCTTGTTGGCTGTGCATTTTTATCTGATTTTATTCATTTCCATTTCGTTCGGCTTAAGTCTAATACATGGTGTTCTTATATCTACATATACATATATATGTATATATATATATGTATGCAGAAGGCATGCATATGTTATGTTATGTTTGGGTTTGACCACTTGAGCTGCAAACTGCACGCTCAGCATTTTCTTAGCGCTGCGATCGGCTTATATATAAGCGGTTGATCGTATTACTTATGTTATGTGCTGGAATTGTTTATGTATTTCTGTGTGATCTTTTAAAGAATTTTGGGTATTTTTATATTTGTATGACACAGTACTTAATGGCATACCCTTTAAATTATGATGATGTTAGGGTAGATATGCTACAGGGTATGTTTTCACTTTTCTTATAAAAACGATGCATAAGCTGAACATAGCACCATATACTAATTACAATTTTCATTCAAATGAGGATTAATTTAAACTTCTTTTTCGAAATCGATCATTCTGTCTTAAGAACTATTTTGCCATTTTTATTTTAAATTTATGCACTACAAAAAATATATACATCTAAAATACTTATAAAATTCAAACACAAAGTACTTTAAACCATACCTAAGTAATTAATGAAAGGTTTAAATAAATGTAAGCCATACATATTAACACGAAAAAGTTGCAAAAAGTTGGTCTTTTTAATTTTAAAACTCCCATCTTTTTATTAATTTAAGAATCAAGAAAGATAATACAAATTAAAGTACAACAAAAATAAATGGAGCTTTTAAATATTTGTTTTTTTTTACTAATTTTTTATGTCTGCTGTCGACCTAGTACAAATATATTCATACATATATAAGTATGTATGTAAATGTGTTACCAACTCTCCTTTTTTTTATATTATTATGTATATGTATGTATTTCTCTCTTCATCTCTTCATCTGTCTCGCTCTTTATATTCCACTTTGACCTGCGGCTCTCATGGATTGTGCATACATATTGCAATTGCGGCTAGCCGCACACTTTAAAAATCGTGGCCAAAATGCAAAATGTGCACCATCATGCTGAACAGGATTGTAGACCGGCTATATAACTTGTTCTCTCTCCTTTATGCTCCTCCTTGTCCATTGCTCCACTTTATTCCACTCCATTTCTCATAGCACATCTACAACTCCCTTTTGATTTTGGCCGTACTCTGTCACTCCCCTCAGGTCGTAATTAGCAGGGCACAACATTCGTTGGCGATAATTAATGACGTTGGTCACGTTGGTTTCATGTCGATTTCATTTCATGACACGGCCGCAGGCCTGCTCTGATGACGGTGACGGTGACGGTGACGGTGATGGTGGTGGTGATGGTGGTGGTGATGGTGATGGTGATGGCTATGGTGACTTCTGCTCCTCCTGCTTCTCCCTCCAACATGGTGATTTGTCAAGCGTTCTCATTGAAAACAGAAGAAACGAAAATTACGATTCGGCTGCATGTAAATCTACATTAAATTGAATTTACTCTATTTGTATGGGTAAGTAAATGTTGTTTTATTTATTTTGTATATTTCTTTTTCTTCCTTCCATTTTTTTTTGGTTTGCGCTCCATTTGGCAAGGGCCTTCATTAAATGCTGACCATTTTGAAATTCAATGCATTTACCACCATCCACTCAACTTTCAATTCCATTTCGTTTTGGTTCAATACGAAATTCGCATAATTGAATAATTTATAGCCTAGGCGAAATGTCTTTGATCAACTTTTCTGGTTTTCTCTGCGTTTTTTTTTTTTTAACAACTTTACATTTTCAATTGGATTATGCAATTTATTATACATATATATATATATACATTTACTCTAGAATCGAATCGATTTATTTGTAAATGAAATAAAATGCATTCATTGCGATTCCGTTGACTAGTTTTCATTTTAGAGTTTCATTTTATTTATTAATTGTTGTTAAATTTGCATTTCACTTCATTTGCAACTAAATTCCAATCTCTAAATTCAAAATTTAACTTGATCTCTTGTTAACTAATTGAGTAGCCAGTCGAGTAGAGAAGAGTCCAAACGATTTGAGTTATAAATACATATATATATATATGCATGGACTATATGTATGTATGTTGATACATATGCAATCAGTTCCCAAAGGCCATAAAATTAATTAAATTCAATTTTGTTTGATAAAGTTCGCGTCTCGGGCAATTCAAATATATGACTTACAAGCAATGCGATTTACATTTGCATAAAATGCTTCGTTTCAATAATGCAAAATGTTTGATCTAGGAGGAAGGAGGTTTCGGTTACAAGTATTTGCCTATTGAATGCCAACAAATATTTACTCCTAAATACTTAATGCTCTTAACTTAATGTATTAGACAGTAAATTGCAGTTGAGTGCAGATTCAAATTTTAGTAATTTATTACAAATGAATTATGATAAGAGTGAGAGGGAGAGAGAAATCAAATGCATTTTCATTTTAGCCATAATTTCAATTAAAATACTCACAAATTTATTTTCTGTTAAAATTTACACTTATTTTCAATTAAATTTTGTCTCCTCTAAGGTTCTCTTTACTTTAAACTAATCTATCATTAGTGTTACTTGCTAAAATAAATGAAAAGTAATTAAGATTTGCCTGTTGGAAAATGTCGAGTGCTGGGACTTATGTATAATAGATAGAATTTTCTATATCCTAGAAAATTCTCCAAGCACTATAATTTATTTCGAAATTCGAAATAGGAATAAATTTAATCAGATGTTCGTATGGCAACTATAGCATAAAGTCGCCAATTTTGATATAATTTCACAGAATCATGGAATAGTAGACAAAACTGGAAAATTAAATGTTAAGTGTAATGTATATTTTTGTAAAGATTGATCCTATGGTAGATATTATACGTCTTAAGTAGGTGGATAAGGATCTTATATGTTTACCTTGTCAATACCCAAATTTTTGTGAATCACTAGAACAGCAATAAGGATTATCGTTCCCAGTAATAATTTTTGTTTTTGTTTTCTTTTCATGAATATCGAAACAAAAAAAATTTCAAAAGCAACGTCAAGAAGAATATTGTGTGTTTAGAACCAAAAAATGGAATGGGTGTTGTTTAAATTTGCAGGTGTTTCATTTAAAATTTCTTTTTGCTTGCGAGCCTTGCTCTATCGACAATAAAGTTTTATTATACCCTCTGAGAGGGTATATTAATTTTGGTCAGAAGTTTGCAACGCACAGAAGGAAGCATCTCCGACCATATAAAGTATATATATTCTTGATCAGCATGAATAGCCGAGTCGATATGACCATGTCCGTCTGTCCGTCTGTCCGTCTGTCTGGATCAACAGCTTCCTAAGAGCTCTGAGATTTTCAGCATAGGCTCCTTTTGCTGCAGGCATTGTATATCCCGGAATCATCCCGATCGGACGACTATATCACATAGCCCCATAGGAACGATCGGCGAAAAGCTTTATCCTCAATAACTCTGTTGTTTTTTAACCGAATGCCACGAAATTTGATATTTATGAGTTTAATATGCTTCTTGATACTTTAACCAAGTTTGATCAGAATCGACGACTATATCATATAGCTCCCATAGGAACGATCGGTCATAAATAAGGATTATCCTCAATAACTGTTGTTTTTCAACCGAATGCCACGAAATTTGATATTTATGAGTTTAATATGCTTCTTGATACTTCAACCAAGTTTGATCAGAATCGGACGACTATATCATATCCCATAGGAACGATCGGTCATGAATAAGGCTTATCTCAATACTCCTTTTTTTTTTCAACCAAATGCCACAAAATTTGATATTTATGAGTTTAATATGCTTCTTGATACTTCAACCAAGTTTGATCTGAATCGGACGACTATATCATATAGCTCCCATAGACCGATCGGTCATGAATAAGGCTTATCCTCAATAACTCTGCTGTTTTTCAACCGAATGCCACGAAATTTGATATTTACGAGTTTAATATGCTTTTGATACTTCAACCAAGTCTGATCAGAATCGGTTGGCTATAAAAAAAATATTTTAAAAAATTTTTTTCTCAAGCTCAAAATATTGAATTTGTAAATTTGGTATGTTTAATTTACAATAATGCTTCTTATATGAGAAAATCAAGGGCATACGAACTCACGGCCGAAGTTAGTCCATCTTTCTAGTTTTTACTTTTAAATAGTAAAAAATTATATAATGAAGCAAGCAAGTTATCCCAGTCGACTTTGAGCATACTAGTACCACACCTTTGTAGTGATACTTCAAAAATCAAATTAATATGAAATCGCCATCAATCTAATAAAAAAAATTTAACTGAAAGTCTTTTAAGATGCCGCAAAGCAAATGATTCACGGAAACTGATACTCCTCACAGAAACTTATACTGCTTGCAAAACAAAGCAGTAAACGCGAGCTATCTGCACCTCTTATATTTATTTCAACGATTTTAACAAACTTTGGTGAATTGGTACATATTCGTTATATATTATATTGGTTATAATTCAGAGTTCTTAAATGAAATATGAAAGCTTTAATAGTTATTCGGTTTTCTATTTTTCGGTTGGGGAAGTTGACGCCGAATTTGGTTTTTCTAGTTCTTACAGCATCGAGATCTAGCTGTTCATAGGGGCGGGCAGACGGACACGGCTATATCGACCCGGTGGGTTATGCTGAACAAGATATCTGTGTACAGGGTATAAAATTCATATCCTCTCCATAAGAAGCAGCCTCTCTTGGACGGAAAATTGGTCGCCCGTTGGTCGATACCACGCCAAAAGACTTTTCACTTTTTCCGAAACTCTACGGATAAGGATCCTTGTTTCATCTTTAACAATGGAAATTAGATAAGTATATATAATTTGCGATTTTTGATGAAATCGGATACGATTGATCTGGCATAAATTGTATATAAAGCATTGAAGGAAGCATCTCCGACTACATAAAGCATATATATTTTTGATCAGCACGATGAGCTGGGTTGATATAGCCATGTTTGTTTGTCGATCGATAGCTTCTCCTACAGAGCTACAGAGCTGAAGTTTTGTACTTAGTTTTTCTTTGCTGCAGGCAAATCATTCCGATCGGAGAACCATATCATATAGCTTACATATAGAGTCATTGAAAATAAAGTTTAACATGAATAACTCTGTTGTTTTTAAGCAAATAAAACAATATTAATTTTTTATTATTTATTTCTAAACATTTCCATCAAGTTTTATCAGAATCGGTTAAGTATATCATATAGTTCACATAAATATTTATAATATTCATACATACATACATAAAACATACATAGTTGAAAATAAAGTTTTGGATAAATACCTGGATTGTTTTAAATAGCGATTAATTCGAAATTTGGTATTTGCAACAGTAATAGCTATATATCTACAGGACTATCTATATTGAATTTTATTAGAATCCGGCACTATATGCAATATCAAACATATGAAAAAAGGAAAACTTTTTTCTTAAGCTAATGAACATAAAAATTAAGGTTTTATAATACTTACTAATGTTATCTGTTTTTATTGATTTTTTAAAATTATAAACAGTAGTCAAAAAAGGTAACCTGCAGGGATATGCATATTTAAGACGGATCAATTCGAATTATATTGCGACATTAGCAGGCAATAAATCGAAAGTGATGATATCAAAAGTTGTTCAATATTGTTCAATGATATTACCAAATACAGAGATATTACATTGAATTTGCAATTCATTATCAAAATAATTGCAATAATTTATAAATTTATTGTTCATACATGTATATAAATATATTTTATGGTACAAAATCTGAATTACAACAAAATTCCATTGAATTAAAAAAAACAATTTTAAATCAATCAAGTAAATAAAATGAATAAATTATTTTTAAAAAATTTATTTATAAGAATGTTATAAATTGATGTTTTTTTTTCCTTCTTTGCTTGACTATGTAAATAAATTTAGCTCAAAGTCAACTAGATACATATATTTTGTGATGATTTTTGCTGCTATTGTAAAGATTTATTAATATTGATTAAAAGGAAACATCAAAGGATCTTGTAAGCACTTACCATAAATAAGATTTAATTCAATAAATGTAAATTAGTTTTCTTAATATTTGTATTGTGTGATAAATATTTGTTTAATTTCTTCTTTGTCAAAATATTTTCATTGGTTTCACTTTATCTTTACACTTTTCGTTTAATTTCGTTTAAATATACAATTTCACTTTTTGTTGGCATCAACTACTGCTACAGCTGGTTGAAGGGGACCAAATGCTTCAAATAAATAGATCTGACCCGATGTCAACCAGCTACATTCAGCGTTGTAAAATAGTCAATTTTATCATCATCATTATCATCATCATCATCATAATCATTACCTTTTATCTTTTTTGTTAGTTTTTTTTTTGTAAACTTGCACTTTTTGTTTTTATATACATACTTCACATGACATAATTGAATTGAATTGAATTTATATAGAGAATGAGTGTGTGACTGTGCGTGTGTTTGTCTTTCATTAAGCAGCAGTGCAACGTGCACTGATTGTGTGAAAGGCATAAATCAATTCTCGCTAATTACGCTCTATTGTCACGCAAAATGCATAAATTTTGATATGTATTTTGCGAAAATAACAATATTAATTGAATAAAATATATGTATGTATATCTACCATTGCAGTAAATCATGCAAACAATGTTGGAAATAAAAACCCAATTCAATTGAAATGTTTTTATATTTTTCACAATTTAAATATTTTCAATGACCCTCAAATGTATGCTATAGAAATTGTTTTAATTTTTAGTTATAAAACTAATTATTTTTTAACACAAATCTATAGATTCTGCTTATCTGCAGCTAATTTCAAATCAAAGCTTGATTAATAACGTATGGATAAACGCGACAAGGGGAAAAATGCTTCAATTTGGCGCTTAATTTAAATATCAAAGATCACAATTATCACATTTTTCAATGAAATAAAAAACCAAATCATAGAAAGGAAAACATTTTCTTAATGAATGTATAGCAAATGAACCTTCTGTCGGTCCTCAGGCTTTCTAAGTACGAAATTCGCTATCGACTTCTTTTTTATTTACATGGAGTTTTAAAAAATGTAATATAAATAAATAAATAAATTGGGCCATTTGATTGTCTTTAATATAATTTTAAAGTAAAAATTTAGAACAACTCAATTACATTGGAACTCTCGTGAATTAATTCGCACTGGGCCTGAAGAACTTCATATATACACTGAAAATACAAGGAAGATCATTATATAAAAGTTTACTATAAAGAATTTTAACTGTATAATATGAAAAAGCACTTAAATTTAATTGAAGGATATGTAAAATGTTTAAACCATTTTAGAAATGATTTTATTAGTTGTATAATTGCATAGATTTTAATTTGCCAGCTTTAAAAGTTTGTCTTGACCACATACACGCACACACACACTCACACCCACACGCACGCACGCATACACACTTACACAAGCGCACGCACATGCATACTCATTCATCTTTTTGTCCTTTTGTTTCTATTGGTGTTGGTGTTGGTGTTGTGGTTGTTGTCGGTTGCCTGCGCCACATTAGCTTCATTTGTTCTATTGTTCGGATTATGATTTACAATGCTGAATGCGAGCCTTTTGTTGTTTACTGCTGAATGAGCTGCTGTTGCTTGCGGTTTGTATTTGTGGCCGAATGTGTGAATAAAGCTTCACACATACACATACATATATGCATCCACCCGCATACGTCTACACTCCTACTATTTATATTAATATGTATTTGCATACATTACACTGACCAAAAAAAATGACAACTTTCTAGATTACTTAGATATTTTTCCCATGATCGAATTGACTTTTCAACATTTGTTGTTTGGTTTTTTTTTTTTTTTTGAATTTCTAATATTTGTGTAGAGTTTATATTTTTTGTTGTTTGTTTTTAGTTGAATACAAATTATAAGAGAAAATTTTGTCAATACACTAGTCACAGAAGAAATTATGGCACATCAACAGCCGCCAACACGCAAATCTGGCCAAAATGCTAATAAAAATTCAATTTATCAACCGAAACCAGTTAAATTAAAGTTACCAATTAATGGAGAACACTATGAACTGCCACAAAAGGATAAGACACCATCTAAATTAGCAACAAATTCAAGCCAAATTCATCATTATCAGCAACGTCAAACAAAGTTATCCAAATCATTGATTGATTCCAAACGTACTGAAGTTCCCCGTACAAATGCAACCAAAAGTAATATCCATAGTAATCATAATTATCATCAGCAAGTTGAAAACCATCGTCAACATCATTTGGTTCAAGCCCAATCCTCCCGTTGTATGCAACGTTATGGCGGTGGCGCTGCAATCAGTGTTGCAACGGCAAATTTAAAAAGTCCATCGAAACTATCGGCCACCACTACCACCACCACCACCATCAGCAATGTCAATAAAATCGATAAACATCAATCGGATTTGCAAACAGCGATGAAGGAATCGAAAGCGAAAGTGAAACCAAAACAAATTCCTCCAACGGAGGCGGCAGCCAAAATCATTCAAGAGCAGCGACAACCTCGTAACAAGAATTCAAATAATAATACGAAAAACTTTTTCGATAAGTATTTAAAATTTGCATACGATTTAACTACACCCGATGGTGTCCGTCAATTGGAGGCACATTTTTTTCCAGCTAACCAGCTGCCACAACAACAACAGCAGCAGCAGCCACAACACCAACAACTACAACTGCAACAACAACAACAAAAGCAGGATACTCAAACGAGTAAAGAGAAAACATTTCAATTAGAAACTAAAATTCGAAATGATTCTCGTTTGGCCAAGGAAGATCCAATTGAAAATGCATTAAATCAATCCAAATATTTCTCGTATAATAACTGAACAAATAATCGTTTAAGGTCAATATTTTTGTGCATACATTCCCATTGATCGTATCCATTAAAAATTTGGTCCAAATTATTTTTTTTGTAAATTTTAAAAATTTCAAATTTAATTTTAAATTTAACCATTTTGAAATTCGGTTTTGGAGAAAATGATCGATGTGTAGACATCGCTGCTAAGTATCGGATAAAGGTAACGCTTGGTTCTTAGCATAGAACGTATATATGTATATGTATATTATCCTTTATTCCTACAGATAATACTTATTTCTAAATTATTGATGTGTAATTAATATAATTCTATATAATACTGAAAGTATATTTGGTTCGAAATGAAAGCTGTTTCTAAAAGTGTTTGCCGATTTGAGAAATTGAGTAAGTAATATACTTCATATATCTACATATACGTATGTATAAATATATATATATATTATTATTGCCGAGTCAAAGGCAGACTAAAACTTGTTTCAAAAAACTATGAAAATCATTTTTTGAATCGATTTAATTTTCTTTAAAATTGTATTATAAAACGTTTTTATAAATTTAGCAAAACAAAATTTTTATCTGCTGATAATATGTATAATATACATATGTAACAATTATTCTCCATTTATTTCATATAAAAAATATATTAAAACAAATATTTCTTTATATGCTTTATAAATAATTTAGAAATTCATCCGGAGAAAATGTAACAAAGAGAAAGAAAAAATTGCTGATAATCCTCTTAAACGGTTCTACGAAATGAAAACGTGAAAAAGTCAAACTAAATGCGCACAATTTACCAAAAAACAGCAGGGGACACTGCCCAAAAGATAAGGAAAGAGTCAGAGAATGAGTGGAAATGAGATAGATATAGGAGTGGAGTAAGAGTTATTTTTCTGTGTTGGATTTGCTAAGGGACAGCTTCAACAAAAAACAATTAATTCCGGATAAACACATTTTATAATTAAAAAATTCCTTTTTGCAACATGACGAGCTCAAAAAAGCCAAAAAACAAAAACACCACCACCAACAACAACAACAATGAAAAGAAACAAAAAGAAAAATTAAGTTGAACACAAAAATACAAAACGAAGAGAAACAAAATACAACTGGCAACTGAATGCCAGAACCACGACGACGATGGATGCAGCTTAGAGAACTGACAGACAGTCAGACAGATGGACAGACGGACATATATACAGTCAGATAGATAGATAGATAGATAGATGGACACACGGATAGACAGATGGCAGGAGGCGAAATGAAATGGAAACTCTTTGGTAAAAGCGAAAATTCTGGTTGAACATAGAACTCAAAGATAATGCAACACATGGCGTATACGTAATGTTCTTTGAATGTATGCCAGAAAAGGAGAGAAAAAAAAAAGGAAAAACCGACAACAAAAAAAAAAAGAAAATGAAATAGAACAAAAACGTGAACGTGTCGCAGAGGTCCAGCACTGGAAATTTAATCATCTTTCACTGTGGTTGTATGACGGGGACTTGGGGGTGGTCGTAAGCTGATTAGGGTTGAAAGCTGAATGCCGTGCCACGGTTTTTTTCTGTTCACTAATTTCTTTTTTCACTCATTATACTCTTTCTAAATGGGATATTCACCTTTTGGTCAGACTTTTGGAATCAATGTGCATCAAATTAAAATGTTTCTAAAACTATATACCAAAAAATTTCTAATCAACTCATGTATACACAAAATCGGATAGAGAAAACTTGGAAAAGTTAGAAAGCATTGTAATAAATCTTTTAGTTATAATAAAAAATATATATATTTTTTAAAATATTGTTTAATATTTATATTATATTTTATGTATATGCAATTCTATTTTTAGGATCTTTGAAATCGTTTAATTTGGGATAAATTCGAAAACTTGCAATTATGTTAAGAAACTTTTATTTCTTTGGATAGTATTATGAATAAATTAAATTTATCTGTTTTAAAATTTTTAATGATATTTGTTAAGAATTATTTAAAAAATATTTAAGATACTTGTCACTGTTTCCTGACCGAAAAGTTTTACCTCAATAACTGGATTTAATCTCATTATTGAAACATCGGAAATCTCGATTATAGTGATGTCAGATATGTCGAATATACATATAAGTACATAAGTATGCATATGTATAGAGAGTATATAAACTTCGAACTTCGATCTTCATCCCGCATTCTCCCTTTTTTTTTTTGGCAAAAGAAGAGTAGAGATATTTTGTTGTGCCAGGTTTTTGCATCTTCCTTAAGGGAAGTAATTTATTGTTTTGTAGCGTAATTAACCCGCATTTTATTTTCCTTTTTTGTTTTTTTTTTTTGCTTTCACACTTTTGCTGATGCGACTTGGCTTTGGCCTAATGACGTTGATATGCAAACCCTTTTTTTCTTCTCTCTCATTTTTCTGTTTGGCTCATTCATTTCATTTTCGGTGATTTAAGTCTTATCTGCGTGTAAAGTCCTTCACGTAATTAGTTTCATTTTTGGCCATGTTCATATCACTTCATCTCTTCATGCCTTCATCCCCTAGTTGAAATGTACCAAAGTGAAATGAAACGAAATGAAATGGCAACCTGTGCAAGTTTTCTTGTACATTTTTTTTTTTTTTTTTTTTTTATATTTATTTGTAATCTGTCTTATTAAAAAATAAACAATAAAACAAATTTTTTAACTATCTTACACATAACCGGATGGCTTGAGCTCCAATGAGATCAATCCATATATTTACTTATATACATATTTACAATACTTATATACCTATTCTTTAATTACATATTTACAGTTTTGCATATTTATTTATTTCTGTAGGGCAGATCTAGGACGTGAAATCTTTTAAGGCGTCTATGGTTGCTTGTGTTGTCCAGTAGTCCTAGTGCTAGAGCGTTATCATGGTTATGAAGTCTATTAATATATCTTTCTGCATATAGTTTTATTTCTTCCTTAACAGAAGGCAGTTTAAGTTCTTTGTGGATATTATAATTAGTCACATACCAGGAGCACATGTGATCATTCTGAGCGTCTTATTCTGGTACCGTTGCATAATTTCAATATTGGAATTGCTAGCTGTACCCCATAGCTGCAATGCATAAGTCCATACTGGCTTCAATATGGCCTTATATAGTCTTATTTTGTTCTCAAGACTAAGTTCGGAACGTGGTCCTAGTAACCAATACATTTTCCTGGTTCTCGCCTTGAGCTGTCCTTGTTTCGATTTGATGTGTTGTTTCCAAGTTAGACGCCGATCAAGGTGTACACCTAGGTATTTTACCGATTCACTAACAGGAATAGTTTGACCGTTTAGTGTGACTGCAGGACAATTTCCAGGTCTCAGAGAGAATGTGACTTGCACTGACTTTTGGGTGTTCACCAGTATTCTCCATTTTTGAAGCCATACTTCAATCAGACCAATTTCTTCCTGGAGTAGGTTGGATGCTACTTGTGGGTCAGGATTCGTAGCAATGATTGCGGTATCATCAGCGTATGTTGCTATCTCAACAGAGCTTGTTGTCGGTAAGTCAGCCGTGTAAATTGTATACAAAACTGGGCCCAAAACACTGCCTTGCGGGACACCAGCCTCAGAAGTATATATACTAGACGAGTCGTCATGTTCTTGTACATAAAAGGATCGTTTTTCCAGGTACGATTTTATGATGGAAAAGTATGGAGCTGGTAGCCACTTTTTAACTTTGTAAAGAAGACCTGCATGCCATACTTTGTCAAACGCTTGCTTAATGTCTAAGAAGACAGCTGTACAATATTTTTTACATTCAAATGCATTAACAATTGCATGCGTTATACGGTGACATTGCTCGACTGTTCCATGACTTCTTCTAAACCCAAACTGGTGTTCCGGTATGATGTCTAGTTCGTCCAGCACTAATGACATTCTTCTTAAAAGTATTCTTTCGAATACTTTAGAGAACATCACCAGCAAACTAATGGGACGATATGACGATCTGCAGCCTTCTGGCTTGTTGGGTTTGACAATCATAATTACTTCAGCACATTTCCACTGTCTTGGGAAGTATTCCAATCTTAGCATAGCATTGTATATATGTGTAATCAATCGGATGCATTTTGGCGGGAGATGTCTAATGGTATTTGCGCATATTTTATCATATCCTGGCGCTTTCTTCTTGTTAAGACTCTTTATTTCTTCTTCCACTTCTGCAATAGTCGTACAGCGTATCGGAAGGCTCATCTGGCAAGCAGTTTCTAGAAAATTGTGAACTTCAGCTACTGTGTCAGGATCGTTTTCCTGATTTGGCTTAAAGACAGTGCTTAGATGTTCGGCAAACGCCTCAGCTTTCTCCTTATTGCTTCTGCAGCGTTGTCCATTGCTGTCAATAATTGTGGTAGATCTTCTGGATGGCCTCTTAAGATACCTAGTTGCTTTCCAAAGGCTGTAATCCAAATCACTTGTGCACGGATCAAGATTTCTTAGATATTCTGCTGTAGCTTCATTTTTTATTTCCCATAGTCTACTTTTTAAGTCTTTGGCAGCCTTGTTGAATTTTGTTTTGTCGACAGGGCTTCTCGTTGTCTGCCATATTTTCCGTAGTTTTCTTTTTTCAGCTATTTGTGCTCTAAGATCCAGTGGTAGAAAAACTTGCCTATTTTTATTTTCCTTTGGTGGTGGAGTATACATGTACCCAGCAGCATGAATCAGATTTGTTAGATCTTCAATTGCCATTTCAACTTCAACTCCTGTCTTGAGCGAAATATCTAGGGATGTTCGATCTTCTAGCCAGTTTTTGAATCCATTTATGTTAGTTTTTCCATTAATAATTCTATAGGACTTCTGCTTGTAACACACTGTTGTTCCATAGGTTACTATAATCGGTGAGTGGTCAGAGCTCAGATCAAAGTTCTCCTCTATTTTGAAATTCTTTTGCGGTAGCTGTGAGTATACAATGAAATCCATTAAGTCTGGGATCTTACGTGGATCAGTTGGCCAGTAAGTCGGCTTGCCTGTCGATAACGTTGAATATTTGTTGATGGTGATGCATTTGTATAACTCGGCACCTTTTGGATTTACAAGCCTTGACCCCCACCATGGATGCTTTGCATTATAGTCTCCACCAGCAATAAAGCATCTACCAAGTCGTTGGAATAGATAATTAAAATCGTCTACTTTGCATGCATACCTTGGTGGTAGATACACTGCAGCAACAGATATATTTACATTCTTGTACATGTTCTTGCTTTTTTGCCTCCCCCCCATCCTTTCCCCTTTTTTCGTTTTTTTTTTTTTTTCGCTTACATTTCACAAAATTTCTGCGCTTAGCTGAGGGGCCAAACCAGCCAGTGATCACGTGAAAGGGTCACGCCGGAGGGATGGGGCAACGGGCAAAATGTCAGCTTAGTCCCTGAAATGACAGGCAAATTAAACTTGAGTGGGGGATGGCTGGCAGGCAGTCAGGCAGCAGACAATTTATCAGAGATACATATAACATGATAAAGGTATAAAAATAGCTTAGGTTCAGCGGAAAATTTCCTTCACTAACTGACATTATTTAACAAAATCAGACAGGAGAAGAAAAAAAAAGGAAAAGAATGGTTACCTGTACAAGTAATCAACTAATTCTATCACCGGAAATTGGCCAACTTACAATTTATAAGAGATTTAATGAAATTTCATTGTCTAAATAAAATTAGACAAGAATTAACTTATTAAGCAAAAGTATGTGTTAGGCTCAGTTAATAATCTTAAAAACAAAAATAAAATTAAATGGACTTAAAAACTTTTAATGATCACCATACCAGATTTCCCCAGACTTTATAATTATTGTTTTTTATTCTGAAATATAATTTTCAAATGCAAATGAAAAAGAAGTTAGTAAATCCGAAATTAAATCAAAAATTTTAATTAATTTTTAAAAGATTTTATCTAATAAACAAATTTTATTAATATTTGGTTTAAATCGATTTACTATTGTGTAAAGTAAAATCCTTCCTTTGTTTAATTTGTTTTCAAATTACATCATAAAATTTTCTCTCTTTCAAAATATCTATGTATATATGCTTATCTATGTACATATATTTTTTTTATTTGGTTCATACAACAACAAATTCAGTTTTTTCAATCCAATGACTATCAAATTAATAGATAAACTTGTAAGAAATAAATTTATGGCTTGAAAGCAACAACAATAATAAACGAAACGAAAGAAAGAAAATCAGAAAAGAAAAATCACAGACAAACCAAAAAGCGGCAGATTGAAAATAGAATTCAACGTGATATATTTTGCCAGAGATTTATGTATTTATTTTCGACGTTATTTCAGAGTATATATTTAAAACATTACACATGAGAGAAAAGGGAGAGGAGTGGAAAAGAGGGAAAGATAAAACCTAAAACTGCAGTAACAAACAAAAATGTAGGTAACCAACCCACAACAACAAAGACAAGTGTAGTCAAAAACAGAAACAGATTTAGTATATGATTTAAAGTATAAACTCTGAGTTATCCTGTAATTTAACTGTAACTAACACTTATACTAACATATCTGAGAGTCGGGTCTCTTTTTTTTTATATATAAAATGTTCTATAATATATTTATATATCTGAATTAAGCCGAAAGCCAATTCTACTGTTTAAATTATAAATTATTGTAGAAAAGGAATTCAAATTTTTTATATTTACCTTCATTTTTTACTTTTGCCTAACTAAATTGATTTGAATTTATGAAATTATATATTAGTTAATTAGAGTATAGCCTGTGCTATAACAAGATTCCGGTTGAAACTACCCTTCTGTAAGGATGTACAGGGTATGAAAAGAGAAATAGAGAGATAAAGTGCAAAGGGCAGACAGACAAATAAAGCGGAAATGTTAACGGCAACGAATGGCGCCGATGCCACCGCTGCCGCTGCCAAAAGCTAGGGAAAACAAGGGAAGGAAAAACCTTTCCAACTGGCTTTCTGTGTAGAGTTTATTTCGTACATGATTTCCGTTTACACACATGTACATATATATATCCACCTTACATATATGTATATATGTATGTATGTACTGACTGACAAACCGTATGCGTATAATTTATGTTGCAATTTATATTTTTGGACAACATTTTAAGCCAAAAACTCCTGAGCCATTTAAATTGACTTGAAGATGCATGAAAATAAAAACGGAAAACAAAAATTTTATTTTCTCTTTATTTTGTTTTTTGTTTTTTTCTTGTCCACAGAGGTTGGGAAAAAGGAAATTCCAAAGGGGACGAAGGGCTGGCAGGTGAGCAGCAAAGGTAACAGTTGTTGACATTAATGCCCTTAGAGAGGACAAAGGATACATGGAGATGAAAAGAAAGAAAGAAAGAGAGAGAAAGGAAGAGGAACGCGCATTTTCTCGCCAACAACAATATATGTAGGTATGTATGTACAACAGGGGAGGATAAGGAAAAACGAAAGGAAAACAAGTGCCACTCACTCACTCACTCACAATGGCAATGGAAGTGAAGTCATCGTATAGTGAAAAATGTCAAGTAAAATAGTTGTTTGCACAACAATTGGTAACAGGCTTAACAATCAAATATGTAAAAAAGAAACAAGCAAATCTCTCTTTCTCTCTCTCTCTTTCTCTCAGACTCAAAGTAAAAAGAGTTTCTCTGTGTGCGGGCTTAAAATACGTTTTTGCTTATTAAATTTATAACAAATGTTTTTGTTTAAAAGATCTCTTTAGAAGTATTTATAGTATGTACAATAGAAATGAATGTACCATGTATGTATAAGCTGCAAACCTTTCGGTTTTTCTTCTATGATTCTAAAAGTTTCTTAAGAAACAGTTAGAAAATTCAGAATAAGACTCAAAAATAAGGAATGTGTGATTAATAAAAGTTTTCAATTGTTTAAAAACTTTTGCTTGATTTTTGGTTTCCTTTACCGTAGAGAGCAACCTATTTTTGGTCCATCAGAAACTTAATGGAATAGTGTGACAAGGTAAAAGGAAGAGGAGAGACACATTTTCTACTTCCATCTCCATCACTTTGATGCATATTGAAATATGATTTTCATCACATTTTGCATGATAGACACGTAGTGGAACGGCCACCAGTTACCACTCAGCAGTCACCATTCACTAGGAACTACTGCTCACTAGTTGCCCTGGCCTGGTCTATCATGGGCGACGAAACAGTTAATTAAATGCTGAAGGCATTGACGTGTCTCTCGGCACTAAACGGACAGGAACCTAACCAAAGTGCCAACGTGCGAAGCAAACTAAAACCCAAACTACACCCTGACTATAAACTAACTTGATAGTTGGCCAAGAGTTGTCCATGCCATGCCCAAGACAGGCACCACTAGTTTTGATCACCTTTCTCCCTACCCCTTTATAATTTTCCTCACATTGAGGAGGAGTCTCTTGTCTGATAATGCATATTTCAGGACAACAACGACAAAGGCAGCGCAATTCATTCGTAAACAGTGGTCGAAGAGTAGGCTTTAAAATAAAGAAAAAAATTAATTTATATTTTATTTGAAAATCAATAGAAATAAAGCATTAATAGCTATGATTAAAATGAAGCTGCATTTTAAATTTAATAATACTGCAAACTTAAAACCACAAAGACGGAAAAGTGAATAGTGTCATCAAATTGCTAGTAATATATACATATATGTATATATCAACCAATTTATTGAGAAATTATTGTTTCCTAAAATTAATACCAAATGAGAAATATTTATTACTGATGCTGAAGAAAGTCTTTCACCATTTCGTTCGATTATCACCCATACAAATCTTTTTCGAAACTTTCCTCATTTCAAATATTTTTTCAACGAATTAATTATATATCAAAATGTACAAAAATGCACAAAAGGTAAAATATATAAGTTATTAAATTGGATATCATTCTTTGTCTTTTTTTACTTAATGCAATAATACATTTTTTTTTGTTAGAATGCATGTAAAACCGAGTAATCAAGACATTTACCAACACTCTAAATGATTTGAATGTAACGACGAATTAAGATAATGACAAATTCTAACATTAAGATAACAGCAACGAAAATGTTAACATTAACCGAGAATATGAGAACGGATCCTGCTACAAACGAGCAAATCAAGAATTAAAAAAAAGTAACTAATCGAGTGTAAACATTCGTCTATTTTAATTTTATTCTAAATTTAGCAATTTCGTAATTTTCATTTGCTCAACAATTTCTTTAAATTTCATGTAATATGTTATCTCTTGATTGATTTCAATTTACATAAATTCTGACTTTGATGATAATTTATGAATATATTTTTTGTTCTTTTTGTAGTTTTACAAACCACTGTTCACTATCCGCAGTCGTGTGTCTCTGTACCTTCATGCGGTCCCAGTCCCTGAATGCAAGCAAGCGGCACGCACACGCTTCAGTTGCATGTCACACGCCGGTTGATTGGTTGCCTGATTCGTTGATTGCCTTGCTCAAGCTCACGTGACAACGCGCTGCCACTGCCGTTTGGGGTATTGTTCAAGTTGACGTTGCGGTTAGTACACTCCTCTTGGATGCCCGCCTCTTGGATGCCCATAAACACGTATTCTCCTCTATCACCCACTTTACCCCATCTATGTCTGTCTTTCTCACACACAATGTGTGCATTCTAATTTTCATTTCATTTCCTTGGCATTGGTTGGCTGGTCTCTAACTTGGTCATTTGTTGATTTGATTGATGGTTCAGTCAAATGTATGTATGTATGTACCTTTCCTCTCTGGCCCTCTGTTCCTCCGTTCCTCTGGCTGGCCAACTCTAATGAACTTATGTAAATGTTAAGACATTAACAAGCTACAAATACATTGAACATGTGGTATATATATATAAATATATATCCATAAAACATGTACATACATAGCATGAGCTTCCTTCATTTTTATGTACCACACTTTTGACCTCTGGCTACATATGTACACATACACACACACACATACACTTAACCCATGTATATGTGTGTGTTTTTTGCTTATTAGTAAAGTTCATAATTTTACACAGGTTTCATATATATGCATTAAGTAGATTCGGAAAAGTTTTTTTTTTTTTTTGCTTACATAACATAAAACATACCAAGAAACTTTTTTGCCATATTAGTTAGGTATTTCATTGAAATTTGTGCCCACAGCAATTTGTAAGGATGTATTCCTGTTCCTATTCCTTAACCTAAATGAGATGGAGAAGGAATATGTATTAAAATATGATTAATTGGTATGATTAATCCATTGTGGAAATATGCTTAGTGATATAATAAGAGAATGTGCTACGTATATTCTAAATAAATTGTTTAAATGAAGAAACAACAAATATACTTAAACAAACTCTGAATTAACGCAACATTGAAATAAAAAATTATTTTGAATTCCTTTTTATCTCTCAATCAGACTTCTATCTATTTGTTTTTTAAATACGTTAATGGAATGGAAGTGGAAACTATTTTCAAAACTATTTAAACTGGTTGAAACCCATGAAAGTTATATTCAAACTCTTTAAATTTCATATGAAAATACGAAAACAATTTTTAGTGCTTGATTTTTAATGCGTTTTGTTTAAAAAAGGTTTCCCTATTTTTTGTACAACTTTCTCACTAAATATTCTAGATTGCTACATTTTATTTATGATCCAAGAAACGACATTGGAAGATATTCTCTATCTGTTATTATTTTGTACAATACAGTGAAAAGTTTTATCATTTCAATCATATAAATTGACTTTGATTAGCTTTGATTTAAATGAGATAGAGAATAAAACTAAAAATATAGAGAGTTACGATGATATTTCTTGACCAATTTATCAAAGGATATGATCTCCTAATTAATTGAAATTATCCTCCTATTCTTAAAAGAAGCAATAGATCCTAAAAATACCTTTAAATATGGAATTTGGTAAAAGTAAATATTGAAAATTTCAAAAAACTTTATATAAAAAAATTTATTTGAAAGGATCTTTAACTCTTTTGCAAATTGCATGTGCATATGTTGTTGTGCTTTTGCACAGATTTTTTGGCTGCAATTTCTATGCTCAATCATTTACCCACATTCAATCAATTCAAGGGGAAAAGTTAAAGTGGATGGAGAATAACAAAAAAAAACATATTCAAAAGAACTCAATCACTTGACAAGTTTTTACAACAAAACGTTTGCTTATCTAGCACTCATCTTTAAACACACACATACTCACACAGAGAGATATGTGGAGATGGTCCTTACATGAAAAGCATGTGGGTAAAGAACCCTTCTTCAGCAGGACTCAACAAACAGTCAATAATTTTCTTAACTAAATTGTCCGAAGCGCAAAACGAAAACCAATTTAAGGGGAGATGAAAGAAGAAACAAATACAAACTTATCGACAACGAGGACATCATCCCATTAGGTTCACTTAAATTACTCAGGCAAACAAAACATTCTCAAAAACTTTTGTGAAAGGCGAAAACTTTGCATGCAGCTTTCACTATTTTTCCTTTTAATACCCTATAATCCAAGTAGAAGAAATGCATATGGAATAGTGAAAGATTTTATTCCATTTGAGAAAGTGAGAAAGTTGGATGCCATCGATGGCTTTAACAATTTGTTACTTTCAACTATTTGCTATAGAGGGTATCCTTAAATCGATTATCGTTTTTTGTTGTGTTTGCTGTGCGGTTAAGTTCATAACAAGTCAGTCCATTGTCAGTACAGCAGTTGCATTGCATTGCATTGCATTGACTGACAAGTGCATTTTTTGATCGTTTTTCTAGCTGTTCTTATAAGCTCTTTTTGCCAGCGTGGAACAAACAGTGGAGAACATAAATCATGAAAGGACTAGAAAAACTAGGAAAGCTGCGAGAATAGTGTGTATGTATATATATATATATTTGTATGTGTGTGTGAAAAACGTTTAAGAAAGAAACTTTTGCCACAGAAATCAGAAGACGAAATTGCACCAGAGCCAAAGTGAGGAAAGACCGCAAAGCGTTTCCCTTTTATTTCTTTTATTTTTTTCTCTTTTTTTTTTGGGGGTTTCCTGCAGTTTTCCTCTCCTCTGGCTCTGTCTTGCTTTTACCCTAAATTTTTGGTTTTTGTTGTTGATGCCGACACCAACAACCGCGAGAGTAAAACTTCCTTGCACAAGGATTTGTCTGTGAATTGCTTGAAAATGGCCATCAAACTGAGAGCTAAACTGAAAATCTGCTTTCGCAACAAACATGATGGCAAAAAAAAAAGGAAGCCTTAGCTAGAAGGCATGTTGCAAGGTTGTTGCTTGCTGCTGCCGTTGAGGATATAAGTATGTAGTCTTGAATGTAGTTGTAGTTGTACTTGGACAGCAGCAGTTTGTCTGTGCAAATTGCCAAGCGATAGCAAACTAAATTGAAAAGTGCTGAGCTAAATGCCGCCGCTGCCTTCGCCTCAAAGTAGGCAATGGATATCCTAACCTCGATTCCGTGGAAAAGAGAAAAGAAAAAAAAAAGGAAATGAAGGCAGAGAAAAACAACAACCACAAAACCTTCTCTCGTTTTTGTCCTCCATCTCTACCAACAAAATGCTAGACACTATTAATTTCAGTCGTTTTTCCATCTCTTCCCCCTCTTCTTCATGTCTTTCTCTCGTTGCTATTCCGAAAAGTTCTATATATATATATATATATATCAATTGCTTGTCGAGGCGCCAAGATGTTGTCAGGTTCAAGTTGATTTGTGGTTGATACTTGATTTTTTTTTCATTTTTTCTTTTTGAAATTTTTTTTGTCACCCTTTTTTGATGTTCAATTCTTAAAGCAATATCCAATATTCTTTTTTATTCTTTTGGGAGTCTGTGACTGCGACTAGATATATAAATTTAATATCCTTCTATCTAAAAATGTAGGACAAATATAGCTTAGAATTGTCAAACACAATTGTCAAATTAAATTCTTTGAATTGATGAATGAAATATAACAATAAATTTAATTGTTATGTCCAAGTGTAGGATTTGTCTGTGAGTTAATTTGAATTAATTTTTGTTAACTTACTCAAGATATTTATATGTTTTAAATAGAAATTTAGTTTAACCCAAACAATTCTTTAACATTTTCTTATTTATTATGAATTCTCCAATCTAGTTCTTAAGTTGGAATTAAATTTTAATTTTATCAAAAGCACTTTTCATATTCCTTCCATTATTTTATAACATTTAATTTTTAAAATGAATCATTAATTTACATTATTTCTTTAGATCGTATCAAGGTCTTGTTCATTTGCTCTTGTTTCCAATATCCTTATACTGTTAAAGCTATATCCATTTCTATTCTGCTTCCATTTTACATTCAAATTAGTCAATATTTCAAATAATTTTAAAGGTCTTTTGTCATATTTTTTTTTAGTCGATGTTCTAAAGCTAAATGGCTTTGGTTTTGCTTTCGCTTTGTTATAATTGTGACTCTTCTTTCTTTGTGTCTTTGTCCTGTGGGTGTGAATTTCAGCAAATTGTGGCTTATGTATCTGTGTGTGTGTGTGTGTGTGTGTGTGTGTGTGAGCTCTGTGACGAGGACGTGCCACTAACTTGATTGCCATTTCAATTGACCGCAATTTTAGAATGCCTTTGCCCATTGGCCATTGGCCATTGGTGAATCGTTGCTTGGTCTGGCTTTTGTATCGTTGCGGCCTTTTGTCCGCTTCCGCATCATTACGGGAATTTTTTTTTTACTTTGTTCCTTTTGTCAAGCTCATTCAATTCCCTTCCTTTACTTTCCTTTCCTTTCCTTTCCTTTCCGTTACTTTTTTTTTTTTTTTTGCTTTCCAGTAGATGGCTAATCTGTCTAACAGAAGGGAGAGTTGCTATGGCTGAAGCAGTCAAGCGAAAGCAGCCACAGCTGCCGCCGGATGCATCCGATAACCATTTCCCCCATATGTGATGGTCTACATGTATGTGTATTCGTATGTGTGTGTGCGGAAAAAGAAAGTTTTAGAATGGGTTTTCTCTTGACTTTTTTTTTGGAATTTCAATTAGCGGAAAATCAAATAACTGATGAACTCTTTTTAAAAGTAGTGGAAAATGTCTGCCATTCCAGCTATAGTTAAATGTGAAATCAGATAATAAGACCACGCCCTCATTTCATTTGCATATTTAGACAATTTAAAGGTATTTTTTTCTACAAACTTTTTTTTTTCCCTCAACTTGCTTTGCTTATGCACACTTAAAGGCGCCATTTCGAACGCCTTTTGTTCCATTTTGGCTTTTTGTTTTGCCTGGCACGTATCACTGCACAAAGGCAGAAACCAGCTAGAAGAGGCGGCCATTACGTGCTTAGCCAACTGTATGTTTGTTAGTGTGTGTCTGTGTGTCTGTATGTGTGTCAGTGTCTGTGTGCCTGCACAATGCAATAACGATTGAAAAGTTTCCTTAAAAAAAGAAAAACCGATAAAATTTACTGCCAAACTCATTTTTAGCTCCCTTCAACCTCGTAAATATTTGGCAGAACCACCATATGCCAACCATTTGCATAACAAAACTGCATGCGGTGCAGCCATTAAATAATTAGAAATGTATTATTTCTTCTTTTTTTTGTTTTTATAAATTGCTCAAAGAAGGAGCAGGATAGACCTAGAGGCAGACAGAAAGAGAGAGAGAAAGAGAGGAAAAGAGCTCGGAACTTTGAGAAACGCCTTGGCCATTAAAACGTAATCAACTTTCAACATCATTGGCGCCAAGAACCAAGGAAGGGAATCATACATATATATATATATATGTATATATATATATATATATATATATATTCAGTATGTATGTATGTACATATATTCATGTAGGATTCAGGAAGGAAATTGTGATCTACAATAATGAATACCTTATACTCTAACTTGCATTGTTTGCTATATTAGCAGGATTGGGAAAATTTTTATCTATAAAAGAATTCAAAAGAGAAAACATTTAGTTCTTTCAATGATTCATAAAGCATTCGTTTGAGTTTCCAAAATGAATCATTAACTAGACCATAAATCAGTAAAACCTAAAACAAAAATTATTTGAAATTGTCCATATAAGCCTTTAAAGTATGTCTAAATTTTTGTAAAAAAAATCTAAGTTATATTTTTTAAAAGTAAAAATGATAGTTTCAGAAATTTTAAAGAGCTTTTAATTTTGATCTAAAATATGAAAAAATGTTAAAATATAATAATTGAGACGCACACTTTTTATAAGTGTTGGTTAACGAACAGTGATTGATGGTCACATTATTCAGAAGTGTTTATTTACCATTAAAGTGTTATAATTTTGCCATTCTTTAGATATTTAATTTCTTTTATTATGCTCAACTTACAAAGAAAGTAATACAGAAAATTGATAAACTTTAAATATCGGTTAGTGTAGAGAAAGTTTCAACTTTGGCACTTGCATTGCGGTCGTAAATGCATTTCGTGGCATTCACATTTTGAGGTTAGTTGCTGTCATAAATTTTTAGTGCCCTGCCCCTGGCAGCTTTACCCAAACGCCGCTGACTTTGCCTTTTGTTGCATCGAACAAAAATTTTAACTTCTTTTGTTTTCGTATTTGTGCTCTAATTGGCAGCAGCATTTTGATAAATGCAATTGACTTGCATTTTTAACAGGCGAACAAAAGGGCGGATTTGTGTTATGAGTGTTAGGAGTGGGGGAGGGGGGTGAAGTGGTGTGGAGTAAAGAGGAGTAGAGTGGGAGAGAGTTTTGATTTTAATTGCTCGTTAAGTAGTTTTAATGGCTTTCATTGTTGAGCCATCGTCTCTGCCATTGTATATATGTATGTATGTATGTATGTATGTATGTACATACTTTTAGACTAGTTGGTTGAAACTCTTTAAAATTCTCAAACCTAAGCATTGTACGAAAAGGAAAGAAAAATCATTCCATTTGAAAGTGAAGGGTGAAAAATAACAGAGAAGTAGTGAAAGAAGGAAGTCAACAATGATGCCGACAACGACAAGGACTACGATGAAGACGGCAACGGCAACGGCAACGGCAACGGCGACGGCGACGACAACCGCAAGTTGAATTGACTTTGGCGCTTTTTGGCTTTGACACGTTGACATACAATAAAGGTATTTGCCATTCCCTTCTTACATCTGCCCACAACTACCTTTTCTTACTGGCTTCCCTAACGGTTTATATGTACATACATATGTATATACATATAGCTTACAGCGTTGTCACATGGAATTTTCATCAAGGATTCGTGTAGGACTCGTTGTTGGTTGGAGTGGCTCATGCCTCATGTCATTATGTATATTGAACTTGGCGCATTCTTTTCTTTTCTTTAGCTTTAGCTTTGGCTTTGCCTTCGCTTTGCTTTCGCTTTGCCTTTGGTTTGCTTTTGGCTTTACGCTGGTTTTCACACTGATTACACAAACGTGAGTAAGCTGCTTTCAGCATCGCGTTCCACATGCAAACATTTTCAGCCTCATACATTTATTCATTTACTCACTCACTCATTCACTTCTCTTATTCATTCACTCACTCACTCACTCGCTCACACTTACTTCATTCATTTTCATCATTTGTATGTTGTTAAGTCAGCAAAAAAAAAAGGAAAACGAAAACGAAAAAAAAAAACACATTAACTTACTCCTCTCTGATTTGCACTTCTTTCTTTTTCTTTTTCTTCTTTTTTTTTCGTTCTCTCTGGGTTGTGATTTTCTTTCTGTTTGGTCATGGAGGCGCATATTGTAAGCAAAACTGAGTTGAGTTGAGTCGAGTTGAGTTGTCTACGAGTAAACAAAGTTATTCAGTAAATTCACCCTCCGCCAACCAACCAACCCCCCCCATGATCCCTTTCCATCAGCCCAATGTGTGCATGCGAATTTTGTTAATATTTTTAAGTGATTTAGCAAAATGTGTTGTATTAGAAACCGTTTCTAGTAATTGGTTTGCAAAATGTTGAGATTTTCTTTATATGTATGTATGTACATATCTTTTTTTTCATTCTTCTTCTTCTTTTTTGGTTAGGTAAAGTAAACTTTTATGCTTCAGATGATTGCACTTGAATGATGTGCGAAAACATTAATTTCTTGGTCTAGTACACAAAATTTTTAGTGGGCTTAAAAGTTGTTTAATTAAAAATAAAGGCTAAAGATTTTGAGATGTTATTTACTTGAAACTGCAGAGATTTCAGGGAGTGTGAAACCCATTAACAGATGTGCCTATCGTCCGAAGATGTATATATATATGTATATATGTAAATATTGAATGAAGATGCTTACTATAAGAGCTAATTTAGAGATTTTATTTTGGAATTAACAAGTAACCAAGGGAAACGCACCTTGCACCTACTTTGTTGTTAAAGATTCATCTCCACTCAAGCCTCTCAATATAGAGTTTCCTCATCTTGTTCTTATGACTTTTTTTAAGCCGCGTTTATTTGCATAGATTTTCAGAGATTGTTCAGGACTTCCCCCACTTTGCCGTCATTCGTGGATCCCCTTTAATTCTTTACATTTGTTCGCTGCCTTTCTGTGGTTTTCTTTTCCCGTAGTTCTTTCTCACTTTTTTCCTTCTTTCGAGGCTCCTTCTTGTGGTTCATTGTTTATGATGCGCTTTTTTTTCTTATATTTCTAATTTTCTTTATATTTTGTCAGTTAATTCCAATAATATTTTTCAATATATGAACCTATATCGTTATTGGTGGCAATAAATATTAAATATACCTATTTATTATGTGACATTTTTAATCTAATATTATATAGTAGAACAAGATATTCAAATGTAATATTATTTTATATATGTATGTATTTTATATTTTAACCAGAAAATGTTTAAATTTAAGATCTTTCAACAAAAACTTTAAAAGAAAAGTTTTAATATATGCAAAAATCAACAAAAATAAAAAAAATGGAGAAAAAATGATACGGCAAAACAACCCATATGACCCTCCTCCTCTCTCCCTCTCCCTCTCTCACGCTCTCTCTCTATATATGCAAATTCTTAAATAAAAGAAACACGAATAAAACTCTAAATAAAAGTATGGACAAAAAGAAATCCATTTTGGGCATGCAAATTAATGCATGTGAATAGTTGGGATAAAAAGGATATTGAAGTTATGGCTGCTCGTCATAGAACGATATTGTTTGATGTTCGTCCTGTCAGTTGAGCAATATGCCCAATTCCGATTCATAACATTTCAATGCAATGAACACAAGAGGCTAAAACGAGAGATTTTTGTTTTTTTTTCTTGCATTTATGAAAAAGGCAAGTTTGATTATGCAATAGTTAGTAGTCGTACTAGTTGGAGGGGATAGGTCATGCAGGAGTTGAAGAGCAAGCCAACCAGAAAGTATCAAAATGCATGCCAAGAGCCAAAAACCCACAACATGCCAAACATGGAAACCGAAACCGTAACTAAAACTATGGAACATCACCATACACTCCATACACCCCCCCCACCCCAAATTCCGACCTCCTCATCATTTTCCACTGAATGTGGGTGTAAATGTAAAGATGAACTCAAAGGCGTAGTCCAAAAAGCAAAAGGGTTATAAAATAGGAATCATTAAACAGGATGATAATAAGATTTTTTCTCCTTCGATTCCGTTGCAAAAGCCAAAAGAAAATCTCTTCTTGTTTTCTTTGACTTTGGATCCCTTTTATGATCCATGTGTGGCGACGCCTCTGCCTTCATCACAGGCAGTCAAAATTGAAAACATGGCATAGAAGAAGAAGCAAAAAAAAACGAAAAAAGAAAACTGAAAAAAATGGAAAAATTTGCATGCATATTTACAAACTTTCGTGGGTTAGTCCAATGGGTTAGTCATGGAGCAGGAGAGGGATCTCCACCCATAGCTACATACAAACTCGTACTCCTCCTCTTTTACCTCTCATACTAATACAAATTTACCGCCACTGACACCACCCCCACCACCTCAATTCCACCCCCTTCTTTAGCCATCCTCTTGTCATGCCGCATTTGCCGCATTTGATGTTCGTTTTTGCAACTATTTGCAAATGCAAATTGCAAACATGCAACAGGGACATGTTGCGTAAATGTCAATGTTACAACGGGCAAAAAAAAAAAAAAAAGAACTCAAGAAAATGGAAAATACACATGCAAATTCTTATACACACACATACATATATGTATGTACGTATGTATGTATGTATTAGTTTGTGGCACTCAATGCTCATCTCAGTTGCGCCTTCATTGATAAGCAGTTTGACTGAAGGGACCAGCTGAAGGAATGAAATACAAAAGAAACTTATGTAGATGGAACAAGTTAGATATATAGGATTCCTGATTGGCATGGGACTTGACTTTTCTTGTATCAACAAAAAAAAAAAAAAAAAAAAATTGCATAGAATATCAGTGGGCGTGGCTCACCTCTAATGATTTATTCAGTTATGCATGAGAGAGAAGAATGAAAACTAAAAAAAGTTATTTGCATTCTGAGTATATAATCCAATCCAATAATGGAAATTTCAATTCACTTGAATGACAAAAACATTATCCCAATATACTTAATGATCAATTAACTTATATAAAGTCAAAATTTGATACTCATTTTCTATAATTCATTAAAAAGTCTTATCACAGATGAATTGAAATATTTGCGATCTATTAAATTATGTCTCTCTGCTCTTCATATTTAATCTTTTATTATAATTTACTGACTATAACAGTTAAAAGTTAATACAGCTATAGTCAAAGCTTAAATGGATCTACTTATTTGTGATAAAATGTTAAATATATTTAGAAGGCAATATAAACCTAAGAGAGTCTTTCATACAATCATCAATCCTGACCCAAAAATGGTTCTAATTAATCTTAAGAAGAAACTTTTATATATATTTTACTTATACTACCTACTTTTTCGCCTGATTTATATTCCTGTGAATTCTTTAATAATTTAAGATGTAGAATAAATATTAGTCAAGTTCATCTGATTAAATTAAACAAAGGTTGAAAGACCTAAACTCATTGGGATACCTTTCTACCAACTGGATAATGCAATTTTCACAATTTTTGAGTAATTAAATCGACGGTCTCATTATCCAATTGAATGTCATGAATAAAATAGTTTCCATTTTCGAATGGATAACTGCAACTAGTTTTATCTTTCTCTATCTCTATCCTTCATTCAGTTTAGCATGTGAACATTTTAGCAATTTCAACTGTTGTCAATGCGCTCTCCATTTTATTTTTTGTCACAATTCTCACCACATACACCCATCGACATTAGACATTGCTTAATTGCACATATGCTGGCATTCAACGCGATCTATCTCCATCTGCCAGTTGTCTCCCCCCCACACACCTCTCCAGTATTTTAACCAATAGATAGGGGGGAGTGTGAGTGGGTGTTTGGTGTGTTTGCTTAGCGAACCGCAGTCAGTGTCCAATCGGTAAAAACAAAAAAAACGAAAAAAAGAGGGAAAAATTATTCGGAAAAAGGTACCCCCAAACTGAAACTGAAATTTATATTCCATGTCGTTTGCCCTCCTCTCAGTCAGGACCTCCATTTTTACGTTTATTTACGACTGTTTGTACCCGCAGATGTTTTTTCGCGTGTGAGTTTCTCGCTTTATCAGCATTTTGTGTGTTGTTTGAGTGTGTGAGTCTGTGGGTGTGGGTGTGGGTAGAGAAAGAGAGTGAGCGAGTGAGCGAGTGAGAGAGAGAGAGGGTGTATGTGTATGCGTGTGGATTTAATTTTATGCTCGCTCAATATTTCATCTTTACTGGGATGACACACACAATTTTTGCGCAAAAATTGAAATATATATATATCTTCTCTTTTTCATATCTTCTTTTTTGTTTTTCTTTTGTTTTGATACCCTTACTAAATGCATACATTCACTTTGGTAAGGAACGTTAATATCCAAATATAAGTTGATTCCACAAGGAATTGCCATAGCCTTCATATACTGAACCTCTCAAAAATGCACCTTAAAATAAGCCAACAATATATCCAAGCTATCTCTAGGATAACAATGCCTGGATGTACAAGTTTTGAACCAACTGTTGAGTGATTTTCTATTAATAGAAATTGAAATTTTGCAAGGATATACAAACTTCGAAAGAGTCAAAGTTAGTCTGGTTCACTGGTTTATAAAAGTATTTCTCTTTTTTTTTTGTTGTTTTCCTTTTTTTTTTTTTTTGGTCTTCTTACAGGCATTGTCGTCCTTACGTTGTCCTTGTCCGCCACGTTGTCATTTTTGCTTCAAGTGTCAAACGTTGCTGAGTGGCCAATGCTGTCGCCATTGCCGTCGCCGGCAGTTTCCGGCAGAACTCCACTTACGCCCCCCCCCCCCCACTCCTTTCCCTACACCTTCTGCCCTTCCAGCACTTTGGTGGGTTTATTTGCGTTGGCGGCAAAGTGTCTCGTCGCCTGAGTTTTCCTTTTTGCCTCTTTACTCTTCTCTCTTCTGCCCTCTCCCCATGTTCGTATTCTGTTTGTTTTGCATTTTTTTCTTCTTCTCTTTTTTTTTTTTTTTGTTACTCCCGTTGTTATTGTTGTTGCCGCCTTCCCCTGCGGTTGCCATTCCCCATGGCTCTTGTCTTTTCATATAAATGTATATAGTATATATATACATATATATATTCAGATATTTTCCAACATTTTGCTTCTTGTTGTTGTGCATATCTTATGAAATTGTTTATTTTCACTGGATGTGTGTGTGTGTGTGTGTGTGTGGTGTGGGCCCATAAAATGTGTTTATGCTGCCCAACTACCATCTACCCTCTCAATATTATTATTCCCAAGCACCACCCACCGTTTATGTCGAGTGCATAATGGCTGTTTACTTTTTAACCTCCTTTTTTCTTCCTTTTTATACCCTGTACCCATAGGGTACAAGGTATATTAAAGTCGCTAAAATGTATGTAACAGCCAGAAGGAAAATTTTCCGACCCCATAAAGTATATATATTCTTGATCAGTATCAATAGCGAAGTCGATTGAGACTTGTCCGTCTGTCTGTCCGTCTGTCCGTCCGTCCGTCCGTCTGTCCGTCTGTCCGTCTGTCTGTATGAACATCGAGATCTTGGAGACTATAAGAGATAGAGCAACCAAATTTTTTTTGTAGGTCCGTATAGTGTGCAGGCAGATCAAGTTTGTTTCAAATTTTTGCCACGCCCACTTCCGCCCCGCAAATTAGAAAAACTATAACTAGAGTTCTATTGAAGCTACAGTATTTATTTTTGGTAGACCCAATTCTATAGCCAATATGTACCGTCTAACCGAATTTGACCGAAATCGGCCAATAAATATCGGAGATAATACGTATATATGTTTTGTACTGAAATTCTATGGGAAGCAGCAACTGAAATGTGTGAGCGAGATAGCATGCGCATGCATGTTGCTTGTACCGTATGACGCATTAGTTTCGTTCACTGATATGAGTGAGCGAGAAAGCATAAAATTGGTGTTTGGGCTTATTGCAAAATTTTTTCAAAAATTTATATTCAATCAATGGGGATTTGGAAGGAGTCTGTTTAAATCAAATATCCTTTTTGGTACAGGGTATACTCCAAGTCGGCAGAGACGACTTGCTTGCTTCATTTTTCTCCTCTCCTCTTTACTTGCTTTCTTTCGGCCTTTTCCCTTCAAATTCTTTTTTTTTTTCCTCTCAGTCGACTGTGTGAAATTTTCTTTACCATTTTCATTCACTTTGAAGTTTCTTTTTTGTTGTTATTATTGTTGTTGTTGGCACCATCATCATCATCATCCTCCTCCTCCTCCTTCTCCTCCTCAGCCTGCTGTCGCTTTCAATATTTGGCTAACCAAATTTCATTTGTTATACTCTTTGCTCATTGGGGCATAATGACTTTTTCTTTTTAAACCAAAATCCAAGTAAAATTTCTAACTTAATTGCATTCGATTTGTTGATTGGCATCTTGAAAAATTCATTAAGTAAATGCAAAAAGCAAATAAGCATAAATAAAACCAATACTCGAAGGAAAATTGTTAATTATTTTATGATTAAATATTTAAAGACACGCATCTTCTCAACTAACATGTCAATTCAATGTCAAATGTCAGACTCAGATGTCTAAGAAATATAGAAAATCAAACTATTCTTCCTCCTCTTTCTTCATGAATATTTAGTAAGATTTAGTTAGTCACGACATTTAAGTTTAAGCTCTATGTAAAGTAGTCTTTAGTCGCTTTCTTTAATTAACAAAATCAATTTCTTAACGCAATCGTACCTATGCATTTTTAGCTTTTTATTTAATTAATTGTTTTTTTATTTTTATTAATTTATTATTTACTTATTATTAATTTATTAATTTAATCATTTGAATTAAATTAGTTTATTAAAACTGAAAATTCACAAAGCAAAACTATGCAATCTTTTTGTTTTGCATTTCAATGGAATCTTTTTAGCTATATAGAAGTTATATACATTAAAGAGATTGCTGTTTAGATTGGAAAAATATAATCGTATTTTAAGTAGTAAAAAGAATATTCTTATTCATATTATAAATCAATTTTATCACAAAAAATTGTATTCAATTCAAAAATGTAAGAAAATTTTTACGAAAATTATATAGATTTTTTCTTAGGTGCTACAATATATCTGCACAATTCATTTAAAACTCTTTGAAATTTCGATAGAAGATTTCATAGAATGAATATTGTATCGGTGTATATTGTATTTATTAAATTCTGTAATAATCTATTAAATTCTATATTTCGTTTGAATTTCTAAATTAAAGTTGATTATAAGAATGAAAATTTATGGAAAATTGATCAATTATATTATATATATATACAGTTTTCCATTCATGTACTCCAAAATTTACTTATTTTGTTAAATTTAAAGTGTATTTTGAAATTGAGTTCTTTTTACTGTCTGTTTTTTTTTTTCTCCATCACTTTAGTGTTCTTTTGTATAGTTTCTTTTGGGGGATATTTCTCTTTGTGTAAAATTTGCGTACTCAGTTTGCAGTAGACTGAGTTCCTCCCTACGCCCGGGACTTCTTTTTTCCTGTTCTCTGTGTTGTTTTTTTTTCCATTTTTTTTGTTGCCACTTAGGCACAACGATGCCAGCAAAGTGTCCTTAAAATAGTCATCAAATAACAAACAGCAGCAGAAGGAGGAGCTTCTCAACCACACACACACTCACACACACATACACTATGGAGACAATGGAGCAAACTTCTCCTTCATCCTCCAGTCGTCCACACCCCGCCTCATTTATATGCATGTGCATGTGTTGGCTCTTCATAAAAGGTGTTGAATTCAATGCCTGCTTTGAATTACAGAGAGAGAGAGAGAGAGAGAAATTGCAAGAGGTTTGCTTGGGCAGAAGTAGAAGCTGGAGGAGTGGCAAGGAAGGAGAAAGTATGTGAAGGAGAAGATGATGGCATTGCTTGATAGATTTACATAAGCTTTAAGTCTTTAATTTACCAAAGAGCAGGATGTAGGTAAACCGGTTGGAATCCTGGCAAGCCACAGCAGGCAGGCGAACACTAATTGGTCGTGTCACAGTCACGTAGAGAGCTGAAAGCTGTCAGATGCCAAGAACTAACCCGCAAACATACACATATTCATATATAGAGAGAGAAAGAGAGAGAGAGAGAGAGAGAGAGAGTGACAGAGGGACGTACACACGCAAACACACTATAGCATTTGGCATATCCTGTTGTTCTGGCCAAAAATTGTGTATTGTACATTTTTGGACATGGCAATCAAAATCCATGGAGATGAAATAAATTCACTAGATTTTCCATTTGCTTAAGGCTTTGTTGTGTCTTTCTGTTTCTACATATATAATATACATACATACATACATACATAAATAAATGATATATATTCTTTATATGTAAATATAATTCGGTATATTTTGTATATTTTTCTTCTCTCTCTCTCTCCCTCTCTCTCTTATTATAGTTTTTGTATATTTTGTGTTTATCCTGTAACCATATTGCCATACATGTGTATAATTTATTTTATTTGGCATTTATTTTTTATGCTCAAGCAAAAGTCAAATGCTTTTATATGCAAATAAACCAAACCAATGCCGGATATATACAATATGTATGTATATATATGCTAAGATACTTTTAAATCTTTTCACCCAGTATCTGACTAAGTTTAACTATAACTATAAATGTAACTAAAGCAGTTGTCAGCCATTTGTCGTATCTTTTATTAGTAAAATGAAAAGACATATAGTACATATAAGTATATGTATAGGAACGGAAGGAGTGGGAAAAACTTGTATGTGATTGAAATCATTGACTTGTGGTTTAAACTAACTAACTAACTCTAGTTCTCTACATTTAATTTGCATTCTCTACTTTAAGAAATTTGGTTTTCTACTTGTTTAATATAATATTTTTTAATAGTCAGCGGGCTAATTCATCCATTTGAATGCATTTTATTTTTTTTAAACATTTTTTAACTAGAATGAATTCTTTTAACTAAAATCCTTGAAACTTTTTCATTTTGTTTTTCCCAAAGCAGGCTTGTAATACAATTATATCCTTTTTGCCAGCTATACATATATATTTTTGACAACTTTTCGTAAACACACACTGCTCACACACACACAAATAAATACACACACAATCGGGTTGATCTTTTTTGTTAGAGTTTTAACAAATTTTATATGCATATATGCAGATGTCCTTTTACGGTCTAACTGACTACAAGAAATTTTTTAGCAAATATACAGAGAAATATTTGTAGAAAGAAAGAAAGAAAGTCAAACTGGTCAAGCGGATTAGAGTACAAGGATTTCATTTCTCTTGCACCATGTTGGCTTTTCACATTTCATTTCATTTAATATTTCACTTGACCAAAAACTAAAAAGGAAGAACAAAAAAGCCAAGAGAAAGACAACTTTAAGCTGCATACAAGAAATGACAAATTAATTGCAAACAAAACAAAAACAAAAACAAAAAAAAAGAACTAAAAATTGCAGACAAATTTTTCGTTGAGCAAAGTTTACAATGTGTGTATTTTGTCTTGTGTGTTGTTTCTTTTGGCCAGCAATTTGCTGGCAAATTAAATTCCTTGTCGCGGACGACGTTAACGTTAGTTAGTTACATGGCCAACAGAGCACAAAGTAAACAAAAAGATGCAGCAAGACTAGCAGCTAAGGCAACAAACTAAAAGGGCAACAGAGTATGCAACAAGAGGAACTCTATCCATGCCACCATGAACTCATAAAATCAACTTTAACCCTATTTGGTTTCATTTTTCCCTTTTTTTTTGACAAAAAGAGTGAAAAAGTTGTACAGAAAGATTCAGCAATTGTGGGTTGAATAGGGTTGATTGAGAAAAGTCAAAGACAGAAAGATATTCAATTTATTTGATTAGATGACATGGAAAATATCTCGCTTATTTGCAGTCAATATAAAGATACTAATGCTACCTTTACGGATTGTTAACTGCGATTTATTGCTAAGTTAAACAAGACTTCTTTTTAAAACTTTATTGAGCCAAAAGAAATAAATAGAAAACTATCTGAAAAATTGGTAAATTGTTCGCCAAATATATATGTATATTTGTCTTTTATTGGGATACTAGATAGTATTATGTATTTCCTTATTTGTCTTTTTACCATGTCTTTTTATTATTTTACTTTTTATCTCTCCTCTTCGTAATGGTTGCTTAATGCTCTGTTATACATTCATCCATCTATGTTAAATCGCTAGCTTCTGTTAAGATTTTAATTCTGTTAAGTTCTAGTGTTAGAAAACAAATAAATGATCATCATTGGTTAATACTTTTGTGGTTTAACTATCGCTATAAAAACATAATTTCCCCTCTAAAATACTCCTACATTTATATATGTATAATATATATTATATAAAATATTAAATTTATTGTTGAATTATTTATCCATTACATGCCGAAAATAAACTAAAAAATAATATCCTCAATACAAATACATAATTTGTAAAAATAAATTCATGTAATTCTTTGCAATTTGTTTTGTAATCAATTCTTATATTTCTTGCAAGTAATTTTCCGCTTGGATTGTTTTGCCAAAAGAATTTTCTATCAAAAATTGTTTAATACCTACACATATACATCAATATAAAACAATTTATATAAAATATTTTGAAACAAAAAAAAACAATTTATAAATATTTTCTTGACATGTTCAATTATTGGCCAATTGATGAAATTTGCTTACTTGATTTTATTTATTTGTATTCAACTTACCCGAAAAATCTTACAAATTTGCCTGTCAAAAGCCTTTTGAGATGTTCTGTAAATACAAATAATAATTAAAATCAGTTTCAATCTTCAAACAATGAGATAGGAAAAACAAATTAAATGCTTGAATAAATTTATGTCAATATGTTCATTGAAATACATACATACATACAAGAATAATTTATATTATATGTATAATATACGCACATATATAATGTTAACTGGAAATAATTGTTTTTTTTTTCGTTGCTTTGATTCTGATTCTGTTGAGTTTATATTCATTTTTGTGGGTAACTAGTTAAATAAATGCAAAATCAGCTAGGCGGAAGTAGAGCAAACAATCCCAATGGTAGGTGGAATCATCGACTTTTAGATACCCTTTGGCAAAATTCTGAATGGCAGAGTTGCTAATTTCAGTAATTGATTCAAGCATTCGACAACTAAGTAAAATTTAATCGCAATTAACTAATTAAATGGTTGAAATCTCATTAAGATTATTCTTTTTGATTTAAATTAATTGTCATTAAATTTACATAATATTGCTTTCTTGGCTTTAGTCTCTATTTTTGGCTATATTTTAAACGATTGTTGAAACAATTGCATAATATTTATATAGTTTCCGAGATGGAATCGTTACTACATTCAAAAATTAAGACATTTCTAGTTGGTTTATTTTGATACCTGTTGAAATAAATTAATTTATTGAGATTTTTCAAAATTTAAAACTTGTTATACCTCTTTCACGATGAATATGTATAGGGTATATTAACAAAACAAACAAATAAAATGTTGAAGCTGCTGCCTATTTATAGTTCAATTACAGTGGAAAACGATTTTCATTCTCAGTAAGAGAACAACAACAACAACAACAACAAGAAATACAAACAACAACAATGCTGTTTTGCCCCCATTACAAATTCAAAGGGAGCATTGCCACAAGAGGCAGCAGCAGCAGCGGCCGCAGGAGAGGAGCAAGGACTCGCTTTGTATAAATATTAATGAAGTAGGCCATAGAAGTGCGAGTTAAGTTGAATTGAGACGAGTTTTTCCTTTTGTATTGAACGTTCCGCATTTGTAACAAGAAATCCTGGCCTATTTACAACTTTTCTCCATTCACCATCATCATGTGTACTAGCACTACTACTATACAAATATATATATATATATACAATTATATATATATGTATGTATAGCGCTCAAACTTTTACATGTACTTTTGTGTTCACTTTATTTGCATAGTAATCCCATAGCCATAGCTTCTATATATAACAATCGGATCAGAATCTTAACGAGTCACGCCTCAGCGGTTCGAAATGGTGTGTATACTTAGTGCCTAATTACCTAGCAGTGCTTTTTGGCTATTAAATGATCCATGAAATGGCCAACCATTATAGCCGCAATGTCTATGAATTTTCTTGTAGTTTTAGTTTGTAACGAAATTTACATGCATTATCATTAACAAAATGTTTAAAGTTTTTCCTTGCTATATAATATCCTTAGATATACTTATACAGTACAGTAAATATAAGTATAAACAGGTCAAATTGTTCCCAAAGGAGACATTTAATATCGAACTTTTAAACTGAAATAAAAACTAATAGAGTTCTTCTTGTAAATTAAGTAAAAGAGGTTATCACAAAACTTATTTTTTATATCGATATTGATAGTCTTATAAAGAGTTAACTTTTTCTTTCATTTCTTCAAGGACTAAGGATTTTTTCTTTTGTCCACAAAGTCTCTTAATAATGGCAAAGTGTTATTTATTTTTAAGTTTGTTTAACTTAACAATTCGAAATCGTTTAAAGGGGTTTTAGTTAAAATCATGGTAAAAACTAAATTGGCTTAAAGGAGTAGATTTAAATTGCTTTTAGAGTAGAATAAGTCCATTGGTTTAAGTCCATCTCATGGCCAATGGTTTTAGGTAAACTTGGTTTGAATAGTTTTATATTTGGTAAATGATTATATAAAAATTAGTTCAGAATTAGTTCGAAACTGATCGAAAGTAGAAACGATTTATGGCTATCCAGGAATCCTTTCATTTACTTTTATTTTTAGTTAGTATCTATTTAACTTTGGTATGCAATAATAATACAAAATAATAAATAGCAAATATTATTTTTTAATTTTTAATTTTTAACATAAATTTATCTCCTATAGTTTAATTAGTAAATCTGTCTAACTCTATTTAAGCTATCAAAGTAATAAGTATATAATATATACTTATGTACATATGTTAATCATTTGTTAATTAAAATTTTAGA
Source organism: Drosophila sturtevanti (assembly GCA_018150375.1). Classification (NCBI taxonomy): domain Eukaryota; kingdom Metazoa; phylum Arthropoda; class Insecta; order Diptera; family Drosophilidae; genus Drosophila; species Drosophila sturtevanti. The sequence continues at coordinate 1,099,127 of JAECWJ010000562.1, read as the reverse complement.
TGCCAAGGACTATAATTATATAAATATTTAAAATTAAAGGTATGTTATATCTTCAAGTTTCGGTTAGATATATTTCATTCTTCCAGAACTTCATTAACAATTGAGTAATAAACTAGTTTTGTCATTAAGCTATTCAATTTGCAATATTTTGCTTAATTGTTAGTGTCATTTAGTTGAACCAAGAGACTTGATTAGGCACACACTCAGTGTGCTCATTAGAAAAGACATATGAACTATATAGACAATACAAAATGACATTTCAGATTGGACTTGGATCCTAGCAAATGCTCTTACTGTCTCCCTAGCTTCTAATGATACACGCACACACACACACACGCATTGACATGCACACAAACACAATGATAGATACAAAAGCCTTGATTAGAGCGACAAGACACACCCGATGGATTGCTATATGTATGTATATATATTGCTGATGGTTGTCCAGAAAGGGTGGTGAATATGTATGTATGTGGGTGAGAAGTCAGAGTTAGAATCAGAATCAGAATCAGATTCAGAATCCGAATCAGAGTCAGAGTCCATTAAAATCCACTCAAGTGCACTTAAATGCTTCCGAGTGCTCTGCCTTTCTTTCGTCTCGAGAACTGCACTAATGACAGTTAAGATTTAAATCCAACAAGAATAAACGTATATATATGTATGTATGTATATGTATGTATGTATATGTATGTATGTATGTGTTCTTTCTTTCCTTCCCTCCTTTCCACTTTCATTCGTTCTCTAGTTGCGTTTGTGATTGTTGTTTTTGTTGCCATCTAAGAATTGTCATGTGGCTGAGTAATCGTTGAGGGACTTGGCCTGTAATCAAGTTGAAATTTAGTTTCATTTTCTTGTCATCGTTTTGAGCTGGTTATCGCTTGTCGCTGTGTGATTTATCTTTTACATACATATATCATACATATACATATATACAGTTTTTTCTTTTATGACACCCATAAAATGCTGTACATTAAATGTGAAGGATAAAAGTAGCAACTTGCAGTTGCCACTACCAGTTGCATGTTGCCAGTTTAGAGACAACTCGTTGACTTCCTCCCACCCTCTCCGCCCTCCTTCCTCATTTTATTTTTTTTGAAAGAAACTTTTTAGTTTGCTTTAATTAAATTTGAAAAACATTTTACGTTCGCAAGTCGTTCAATTTGAGGATGAGGGGGAAGAGAGATAGATAGAGAAAGAGAGGGAGAGAGAGGGAGAACCGTTAAATGCAAATGGCAGCTAAAAGTTGAAAGCCTTCAGTTGATGGCATTTTGTTGGCCTCCTTTTCTTTTTTCCTTTTTTTTGTATATTTTGTTTTTGTTGCTGGCTGTTGTTGTAGTTGCTGTTTGCTTAGAACATTCATTTTTATTGCAACCAAACCTGGCGTGTGTGAATGTGTGTGTGTGTGTGTGTGTTATCTGAGTGTGTGTGTGCTTAAGTGTGTTGGCAGCAGTTTGATTGTATTGTGTGAATCCCCCTCTAAGTCGTAGCTAACGAGGTCATCAACAGGATGCGCTGCTCCCTTCTCTTACCAAACCAAAAATTGTAAAGAAGCAGCATAAAAGCCGATTGCAGCTGGTATGTGATTAGAGAGGGCCAACAGAGTCAGTAGCAAGGTGGTAGGATGGAACAGTTGGTGAAACGTCGAGCGACACGTTGCGAAAATTGCCCTTAACTGTAATTGCCTCAGACCTGTACGAACATATCTGCAACTCTCTCTCTCTCTCTGTGTCTTCTCCCCCCCTCTTAAATTAGGCTTAAATGCTTGAGGCAGCACTCTGTGGCTACATTTTTTTCTTCTTTCGATTTTGGCCTACTCATTGATTGGTTTTTTCTTTTATTTTTTGGGTGCTATATAGGGAAGATTCATGGTATGGATTTTCAAAGCCTTGTTTAAAGCTCTAAAGCTGGTTTCAGTGAGAGAACTAACTCGAACTAAATGAAAGCTAAGCTGCTGTTAAGAGATTACTAAAGTATTGGCCCAAATGAAAGGCATTTTCCAAAATAGAAGCAGACGTAAATCGGTTTATGCTATTATTTATTGCATTTTCTAGGAAATTTAATAACTTTGCATTGCTACAAAATTGTTCTTTGAAGTTTAGTCGATTTATGGATAAATTGACAAAAAATAAAAAATAAATAAAAGTAAATTTCTCTATCGTATAGCTCATGAAGGCTTTTCATGTGAGTTTTTAGTGAATAAATATGACAATTCCAATTAAAATTTTGGAGAAAGAAAAAGCAACATGAATTTAAAACCAATTTACCATATAATTCATTGAAGGTTTTCAGTTTGATTATGTTTATTTTTGAAGGAAATAAATTACAAAAATTTTTATAAAGTTTCAGTTAGAGTATGTAATTTATATATTTATATAAAAATGATAAGAAATTTGTAAAATGTAAGAACATTATTTATAAGCAAAATCAGCAATTTCTAAGATCCAGGAACTAGCTTTTTTTATCAGTTTTGTACAATTATTCAAGCCATAAAGAAATGCGTTAAATATTCTACTTATTTTTAAGACTTGGGTTATCTTTTCGAGGCAATTTTAAGGAACTCTGTTTATTGACTTTAAAAATTCGTTTCATTTTGATAATCTTCTACTTTGACTTGAATTAATTACTTGACAGAATTTAAAAAGTTTTTCTAAAAGGGATCCCTTTTCAAAGCCCATTTCAGTATATTCATTTTAATTATTGTGGTTTCAAATTAATTATATATTTTTTTTGTTGTCAGAAAATAAATATATTCAATTATTTATAGTTTACATATCCACATTTTTATACCCTTGCAGAGGGTATATTAATTTTGGTCAGAAGTTTGCAACGCACAGAAGGAAGCATCTCCGACTATATAAAGTATATATATTCTTGATCAGCATGAATAGCCGAGTCGATATGACCATGTCCGTCTGTCCGTCTGTCCGTCTGTCCGTCTGACCGTCTGTCCGTCTGTCTGGATCAACAGCTTCTCCTCCGAGACCATAAGAGCTACAGAGCTGAAATTTTCAGCATAGGCTCCTTTTTGCTGCAGGCATTGTATATCTCGGAATCATCCCGATCGGACGACTATATCATATAGCTCCCATAGGAACGATCGGTCAGGAATAAGCTTTATCCTCAATAACTCTGTTGTTTTTCAACCGAATGCCACGAAATTTGATATTTATGAGTTTAATACGATTCTTGATACTTCAACCAAGTTTGATCTGAATCGGACGACTATATCATATAGCTCCCATAGGACCGATCGGTCATGAATAAGGTTTATCCTCAATAACTCTGTTGTTTTTCAATCGAATGCCACGAAATTTGATATTGGTGAGTTTAATAAACTTCTTAATACTTCAATCAAGTTTTATCAGAATCGGTTGGCTATATCATATAGCTGCTATCGGAACAATCGGTACAAAAAAATTTTGTATGAAAAATTTTTTTCCTCAAGCTCAAAATTTTGAATTTGTAAATTTGGTATGTTTAATTTACAATAATGCTTCTGGTGAATTATATAGAAAAAACTGCAAGGGTATACGAACTTCGGCACGGCCGAAGTTAGTCCATCTTTCTAGTTTTAATTGAAAAGAAAAAAAATTAGTTTTTTTCTTTCTCATATATTTCAAAATATATCCATTATAACATTTTTCTCATATTTTGTGCACAAAAATGGACTTAATAAAAACATTTAACATAACTTTTAAAAAAAATAAAAATTAAAATATTAAATTTTTTTCCTACTGAAATAATTAAATTTTCCCTTGGATAGTTAGTTTGGTGTGAGGCTCTTTTTTTTTTTTGCTATTTTTCTCAAATACATATTGCAGGAAATTTCATTACGATGCGGGCAATAAATTTGCAGCTTATGCCATGGCAATAAAAAAATTTTATAGCTTACAGGTTTTTCGTTTATTTTTTTGTTTTTGCTTGTTGCTTTTGTTTTTTTTTACCGCTCTTGCAATTAAACAAATAAATTTTGCGCATAAACCTATGAGAGGAGCTGAAAAAGGGAAAAAATATCGAGTAATTTACCTCAATTAACACGCCAGCTGGGTCAAAAAAAAAAAGAAAAAAAAAGAGGGACGAATGGGATGAAGGAGGAAAATTGGAGGTGGAGCGGAATGCCGGTTGCATTTACAGTTCAATGCAGAATGCGAAGCATGTGTGTGTGTGTGGGTGAGTGTGTGAGAGTGTGTTTGCAATGGGTGTGAGTTTAATTGCAGGCAATGGTCAGTCAGACAACCGTAACCGTTACGATTCCCACAGCATCCGCTACAACTGACCACGCCCCGTCTGAATTTTATCGCCACTCTTAACGACACTCGAAGTGTTTGCAGTCAGAGCCATTAAAAGATAGAGAGAGAGAAGGAGAGGGAGAGGGAGAGAGACAGAAAGAGAGGAATCTACATCCATTCCCAGTTCAGTGCCCGTTTTTAGGTTTCGACCCAAACTTAAACGTTTTTTGGCAAATAATGACCATTGGCAAATCGAGGGAGAGAGAATCCTACTAGCACCTACCTGTCTGGGCCTCTGCGTTTTCTTGTTTTTTTTTTGTTTTTCGAGCCATTCACATCCATTTAATGTTCATGTAAATGTGAGGAGCTAAACGAAACCTTCATCTATACTATCCTGGTTCCATCTATGTATATCTACCTGAGCCATTAAAGTTCACTTTATGTGGGCAATTTTATAACGCTCATCACTTTTGCCCCCCCACCCCCCCCACCCCTTGCTGCTATTCATGGTCTCAATAAAGAGAAGCTGCTGGACAATGTCCATGCATTAAAATGCTAATTTTATGTCCTAGCCTTTGGCCAAGTTTTGAGGGGAAAAATAGAAACAAGTTTTCGTCTTGTAAATATTTTCATTATGGGCTTGTACCATGTGGCAACAGATGTCCATGTTAAGAAAAGGACATAAAATGCCTGTTTATGAACGTGCCAGGAATGTTCAAGCGAATACAAAAACCAAAAAAAAGAACTTCTCCAAGGATAAAGAAAACTTTACAGCTGATGATAGACGCTTTTTGGCATAACAAGATGCCAAGTACATGATTTTGATTGTCCATAAATTTGAAGTTAACAAAATAATGGAGAATTGAAACTAATTTTTTTAAATAGATAGCTTTGTTTAAAATACATTCACACTAGATTTTCAAAACCATAAAAATCCCAAATTTTATTAAACTAACATTGCGTTTATTCGGGAATAGGGTTAGAAGTGTTTTCGTATTCATTATTAGAGAACTCTCCAATGCAATGGAGGCGTTCCAAAAACACAGCAGTGACCAGTGATAACTTAAATCTTAAAAAATAACGAATTCTATTCTAATAAATTTAAATTGAACAAAATATTATCAAAGGCTTTTGTGAGGTTAATGGAACAGTTGTAAAATAAAGGAATATTGCTAAAGTGACCACTTTTAGATAGCTTCTTAGGCATGAAAAACGCTTAACTACTGAAATCGATTGCAAAAACTACAATTGGAAGCACGGATCCGTGTGGAAGTTTGTAATTCTATTACTTGAAATACTCCCTTTAGACAATCTAATAATAACATTACATAACACTAACTTTATTACGCAACACTATATTCTATATCTACATTATCTGGTCACACTCAAAGCTTCGATCTCTTATTACAACCTAGAACTGTGTGAATGTGATATTGGTGTTGCGACTATATCTGGAATTATCAATTATGGCAATGTATAAAGATCAATATAAAATCAAGCTTTCTTTAACTCAACATAATATCTGTACCTCCAAAACTATTCATGGCAGTAAACAGTTGAGGAATATTAAAAAAAATATTATATTAAATTATAATGAACAAAATCTTTAGTTTTCAATAAAAAAAACGCTAACAAGAACTACTTAAGCGTATAACGTTCATACTGTATAAATGTTGAAACTTTATATATCTCTTACCCAATTCTCACTACTATTATTTAAAAGTCAGTTAATTACGTATTTATTTCGATCCTCTTATTTAAAGATCATTTGTTAAATATTCGCCCCAAAAACTATGCTATATAATTTTCATTTGACTATGTATATTGAAATATATTTCAATTAAAGCCTTTATCCCCTTTTACTGATGATAGAGTTTGGCAAAAACTTGAGAGGATTTTAACAAATTAAATTTCGTTTGTATGTGTGTTGGTATTTTTTTTTTGTTGTTGTTTATTTTTGTAGTTTTCTTGTGTTGTGTTTTTCCCAACATTTGCTTGACTTGTTGAAAGGTTTTTCATCTCTTCCCACTGTTTTTCCCGCTTCTCTTTTTGCGAACAAAGTGAAGCTAGAAAATACTACACACTCACTGAGTGAGATACATAATACAGTACATATGTACCTACTAATGCATATATATACATATATATATATATATATATAGATGTGTTGATATGCATCTCTCTGTGTATTTGTGTGTGTGTGTGTGTATATGTTTGTGTTTCTATGTGAGTGTTTCCCTAGTTGTTTTCTATTGCTTTGTTTCATCGACTATGTCTACGTTTTGGAGTTTACGTTTCTCGTTTGTTGTGTTGCTGCAGCTGTTTTTTCCCTTTGTTTTTGCTCGCTTTGGCGTTGCAGCTTCCGTTTCCTCTGAATGTGAATGTAGCTGTGTGTATGTGTGTGTGTGTATGTGTTTATGCCTGTGTATTGTATCTTCCTGTTTGTACGCCTCTGGAGTCCAAGTCTCTGCTTCTAGTTCATATTTCGCTTGTCCGCATTTCGTTTACTTTATAAAATTGTAAAATATTACACAAATAAATAGCTAACAAAGTGTGTGTGAGAAAGAAGGCGAAGCTACTTAGAGAGAAATGAACACAGCCAGACAAGGGGTGGGGGAAAATGAATGCGAATTCTTGGTAGTAGGTAGTGGTAGCTGGTGGTGGAAAAGTTTAAATACAGCTTGAGGTTGTGGCTTTAATATTTCCCAAACCGCTCATATTAAAGTTGAAAATGCTTTGACAGCATTTCAGGGAATAATTCCATGATGAGTTTTTTTTTTATATTTTCAAGTTTTATCCTTTACGTTGTTTGTTTGCCGATGACTTTTGCTGCAGAAGGGTATTTAAGTTTTGACCATGAGTATCATTTTTCTGATCTTAAATGCACAGTTGATATTCTTTTCGATAAATATCTTTTGGGAGAAAGTTGTTTATAAAGATTCTTCTATTCAATTTGCATCTTGAATTGAATTGAATGCTTTGTATTCAATCAGTGTCAGAATATCTACTAGTTGATCGTCCCTGGGCACTTAAGAGTCTCCTATTTTATTATCCCATTTGAATCATTTCTAATCAGTTGTAATAGCTTTATCGGCTTTATACTCTTAGGTTTAATAAATTGTAAGAAAAACCTCATTGGAACACAAAGCAAAGTGTGACTAGAAATTAATGCAAACTGGCTAAATGTTAGTAAGAAATTGTAAACAATTGTTGCATTTAATAATTTAATAAATGTTTTCCCATTTAGGAGAATGAACATTTTGACAGGGTATGAAGTTGACCGAGCTTTTATAATTGTCCGAGTTTTGCCTTCTTTATTGCATTTAGCGCCAAAAAGTCACCGGCACGAGAAGTTGATGATGCTGAGCTGACGTGGCGGATTCTCCGTTTGCTTCTTGTTTTTGTTGTCGAAACTGATGACAGAATGGAGTGCGGATGGAGGGGTTGGGTTGGGTTGGGTTCGGGTTGGGGTTTGACTGCATTTGTGCAGCTGTTTTGCTGGTTAAGTTTCTATTTTTTTTTTTTTTTTCTATTTTGGTGGATATTTTTTTGAACTCCTGCTGGTGTATCTGCCGAGGACATTTTGTCATGATGTTTTTGCAGCTGAGGCGGAATTTTACCCAACTGGGTTTTACCAACCGTTTTTTTTTTTTTTGCTTCTTCTGCAGTCTCTAATATCAACACTTTTGTGCTACGTAATTACTTTGAAATTAGTTTGCGTCGCAAACTTTGCACATTATGCGCATCCTTATGCCTTCACACAAACACACACACACAGACACACACACACAGACACAGACACATACGACTGTTGTGTGCCTTTAAGCCTTAAAGTTGCCATTAGTGTTTCCCCATTCTTTATTTCTCTCTCTCTCTCTCTCTCTCGTTTCCCTTTCGCCTCCTTTTGGTCTGATGTTTGCTATTTTGACATTGTTTTGTTGCCAGGACTCCCTGTCTTGTTGTTTGTTATTTCATTAAATTAAATGTTTTGGGATTTAGCGCTCAAGTTTGAGTGTCTGTCTGTCTGTCTGTCCCACTCATTTACTCTCCCGCTCTCTCTATCTCTATCTCTTTCTGGCTGTGTTGGCCTCTCTATGTGTGTCAGAAATAAAAATAAATATCATTTAATTGCTTTGAAAATACGCATAACATTTTGTTTTGTTAATGTTTCGGAATAATGTCACATGGAAATTATTTTGTACAATTTGATGAGAGCAAAAGAATAAACAATTTTAATGATACTCGAAAATTGTATTAAATCAGCTTAAGCCCCATGGGGAGTGGGGAAATAGGAAATTAAACAAAATAGCTACATATACACACACACACACGCATACACACATATATATATATATATATACATATACATAGATACAATTATAAATATGCTAACGAATTTAAAGGCCGACTTTTGTTCTAATTAAAAAACAACCAATCTGCGGTACATAAAACATTTATTCAATACGACTTTGGGATACTCTGTATTAAAAGAAGCTAGTGCATTTTTCTGATTCTGCAAATTTTGTTTTATTTTAGTGTGTCCATCTAAACAGAAAATACTGTTTTAGGAGTCAACTATCAAGACTAAGTCTAACTTTTTAAGCAAAGGGTATAATATTTTAAAAACATTATAAAGTTTAATTATACCTAGATTTAATGTTAAATATTAATGGCTAAATATGCACAATTTTACTTACATTTTTGGAAACGACAGAGAAATTATCTGAAATTTAAAAAAGACAAATCTGTTTTTAATAATATATTTACATAAATATATCCATATATCAATATTTTCCATTTAGGTGGAAAGAAGAATAAAAAAACATGTCTTTTATTTAAAACATTCTTAAATCCATGCGGAAGTAATAATGAAATTGGTCAGATATTTGTAAGGCATAGAAATAATCATTGCCGACCTCATCAAAGTGTTTATATAGCTGAGTCGATATGTCTGTCTGTCTATGTCTTTGCATGTTTCAGGCCCCAATTTTTGAGTTACGTAAATGAATTTCATATTGTTCTAAGCCTTGATCGCTTATCCTGATCAAGTTTAAGAATTGCTGGGATCGGACAGCAATAAGGTATAGAAAAGTAGAAAAGTTCAGATCAAAACCTCGGGCAAATTATGTTTGTTCTAAAAAGTTCCTCTAAAAAACTTATTTTTTTTTAGCAATTTCATAAATCAATAAAATTAATCTTCATTCCATTCAATTCAGCCAAATGCAAACGTTTATATAAATAATTTGGGTAAAAATCTTCATTAGCTTTTTTTTTTTTTTTTTTTTTTTTTTTTTTTTTTTTTTTTTTTTTTTTTTTTTTTTTTTTTTTTTTTTTTTTTTTTTTTTTTTTTTTTTTTTTTTTTTTTTTTTTTTTTTTTTTTTTTTTTTTTTGGTTTTTTTTTTTTTTTTTTTTTTTAATTGTTGTTTTTGGTAAAATCTAAAAATTCAAAGTAAAATAACCGAAGGATAAAGGTATCCTTTATTTCAAAAATCCTTTAAAGTTTAAATTAATTGAAACCCACCTTTACCTAATTAACATTTACTATTAAAATATTCTTTAAAAGCGATTCCGTAATGTTTCTGTATGTAGTCGAATTTAGACCATACCAACTTCTTATCCTAAGAAAACGTCATATGGCTTAATCGAAATTCGTTAATAATGAGTCATGATAATTATTTCAAGTCCTGGAGCTATGTAAAAACAAAAATAAAAAGGATATTCAAGAGAGGGAAAGGGACTTTTGCTGTTTTCAGCTTTTCATTTTTCAACACAGAAAAATAACAATCAACCACAACAAAGACAACAAGAAAAACAGCTGCTGCTGCATTTGGCAAACAAATAAATAAACAAAGATCCAAATGAACAATAAAAGGGAATGAATGTAGGGATGATTGTAGGGGGGCAGTGAAACGGTAGGGGAGGAAGACACAGTTAATGGCAAAAATAATATTTAAACACAAAGAGAAAATTTCCACCCCCACCTTTTGTTCTTCATCTGTCTCTCCCTTTCTTCCACTCTCTCTCTCTATCTCTCTCTATCTGTTTCTGTCCCTGTTTTAATTCTCTCTCACTTTTTGGTATTGTTTCCAGGCAAATAAAAGCATGGATAACGTGGCGTATGCGTAATCATTAAATGCACTGCAGTGCAAAAATTATGTTACGCATACGCAGCGTTGTGCAAATTGCAATTAAAATCATGCATTTTTAATACGGAATGCCAACACTTGCATAAGTAAATAAATGACAACAACTGCACCAGCTGCTAAGCAAACATTTTTAAATATTTAAACAAAATACACCAACAACAAAAAACAACAACAACAACAAAAAAGGAAACCAGGCAAAAAAACATGACAAAATGGAGCAAAAGTAAAGTAAAATGGAAAAAAATGTGACGTGCCGTTCGTTGTTAGGGCTGGTGGGTTAAGTGCCCGCCCTGTATTTTTACGCTTGATTGTGTTTTATAGAGCAGACGACGACGACGACTACGACGATGACTACTACTACTATGATGACACCCCCGCCCAACTGCCTCACTCTTCTTGCCAATCTTCTCCAGTTCATGTCAACGCTCATGGAATATGTTGTGTTGCCCTTGCCAGGCCACAAGGACCATAAATACTGTGGCTTGTTCTCTCGCATGTCCATGTCGACACGCCCTACCACGTACCATACCATACCCCATACCTATCAGCCCACACCCATTATTTCCCCCTCTCTTCGGAAGCCGCTTTGCCGCTCAAGCTCTTTCTGCCCTTTTGCAAAGTCTTTTGCTGGAGCAGCAGCTGCACTTTCATGTGCTGCTCGTGCATTTTTTACGATGAACCAGAGGAGACCAGGTTGCACAAATAATGCACAAGCCAATGAAGCATGCCACCATCACGTTGCAAATAACCAGCCACGCCCACAACGACAGCAAAGAGACGATTTTCTACTTTATGCGTTTGCTAATGAAAAAAAAGGAAAAAAGAAGAAGAAAAATGCCTCATCGGTTAAGGGCAAACAACAATTATTAAAATAAAAAAAAAAAAACACAAAGCAAGAAATTCATAACACTCAGAGATATATATATTTCTATATGGGAAAACGAAGAAATTAATTGAAAATTTTTCTTTTTGAACTCTTAAAAATAAAGTCTGATGTGCGAGATGAGCCCAACGAGTCAGAGATAACACAAACGAAAAATCATTTTAAATATTTATAATGTGGAAATTGTTGTATGAGTATCTGTGAGTTGATTGAAGGGATTGAGATTCATTTGAAAGGAAAGGCTAAAGAAACATGTATGTAACACATGAAATATATTAACACAAATATTGCAAAGGAATAAAATTAAAAATTGTTTCAAGGTCTTGGAAGAAGAATTAAAAAGCTTAATGACAAAATATTCCTTACTTTCGGTTCTTTGAAGTGAACAACAAATTTTTCTTTAGAATTTATTATGGGGATGTATTGTATAATAAAGTCTTGCATTTTATTAAAGTAAATGAAAAGTATGCAATTAAATATTTAATACAATTTAATATATACTAGTTCACATTAAGCAAAGCATAAAAACGAATATATTTTTTCCTACACAATTCATAATGGTTAACTTAATCTCCTTATACAGGTTAATAACTTTGCTGATGGCTAATACCAATTTACCAAACTATTAAATTTAATGAAAAAGAAAATAAAGGAAATGTGAAAAACAAAAAAAGGAAGATGTAACTTATTAGTCAACTCGAATTCAAGTCAAAACTTTGGTTCTAATATAAATTTCATACACTTTTATGAACTTTAACAGATTTCCTTGAATTGAAAATAAAATGAATAAATATTAAGCAGATGGCTAAGAAATATATAGTATAAGCATATCATTAATTATGATATGAGCAAGCAAAATCATTTATTATTTTAATTAAGTCAACATTTTTGCCTTGATATTATCCAGGTGACTAATTGCTCAATTCGGGCAAATAAATGATTTAACTGTCAAATGCCTGGACCAAAGGTTCATTTAATAAACAAAAAAAAAAATAAATAAATAAAAAAGAAGAAGAGAAAAGGGACCACCATCTGACCCACATGTTGCTGACAGTTGTTCAATTCGCATCTGAAAAGTTAACTGGCTTTTGTTTTTTTTTTCCGCAATTTTTACATTAATTAATAATGAGTTTTATTTATTGATGACTTCATAAAGTGAGCAATCAGTGTGACGTTGCTCTTGGCCTCTGGCAATAGCAACAGCAACAGCATGAACAACAAAAGCAGCAGCAGCAACAGCAACAACAACAACAACAACAACAACTTCAGTCGTGGTAAAAGACAAACGCTGTCAGCAACAATTTACACAAGTAAAATTAATTAATATTTAATACATAAGTATGGCCTAGCGTAGGCCATAATTATGAGAAAGTGCTTTTAAAGCCTTCTGCTGTAACCCTCGAAAAATGACCCAAGGGTGAACAATTTTTCATATTATATAAATGAAAAACAATAATATTCTTTGTATTAAAAGAAAACGAAACATTTCTTTTAGCTGCCTTTCTTAGTCTTTACCATCTCTCATTCATTTTCAGCCGATCCTTTACTTTTTTTATAATTTAATCATTTATGTTTTAAGCTATTCTATTTTTTAATTTAAATAAAATATCCCCACCATCTAGTAGATGCTCAGCCTGTGTTTCATTAAACCAAAAGTCCTTATTTTTAGATTTTTATGAATGAAACTCTTCTAATTTTAACGGTCTAGATTGCCAATTTTAAATTAAAAACAACAAGAATAAAGTTTTGTGTCCTTTTTTTTAAAGAAATATGTAACTGTCTGTTTTCAGAATAATTATAATATTTGCTTGCATATTTTCAAATTTGCAAATATTTTCTTTATTACATACTAAGATAGATAAATTCTACAATATATATACATATATCTATATATCAAACTATTCATGGAGATATCCTTAAAAGATTTTAAGAATATATTATAATAATAATTGTTATTTAGGTTAACATATTATCACGCTAATAACTCTTCTTTTCTAATACAATTTATTATCTTAGTCATAATGATGAAACGATTATGACGATATAAAATACAACGTTTAAGCATTCTAAATGTTTTATTCTATTTTCTATACCCTATCAGAGGGTATATTAATTTTGGTGAGAAGATTGTAACGCACAGAAGGAAGCAACTTTGACTATTTAAAGTATATATATGTATTCTTGATCAGTTTGAATAGACTGTCCGTAAGGCGTAACCTCAATTACTCTGTTGTTTTTTAATCGAGTGCCACGAAATTTAATATTTGTGAGTTTAATCTACGTCTTTATACTTCAACCAAGTTTTATCCGAATCGGTTGACTATATTATATAGCTCCGATAGGAACAATCGGTAAAAAATATAAATGTATAAAAAAATTTGAAAATGAGAATCCCAAAAATTGAAAATTGTAAATTTGGTAAGTATAATTTACAATATTGATTCTGGTAAATTATTTAGAGATAATCTGCAAGGGTGTTAGTTAGCCCATCCTTCTATTTAATTTATTATTTATTATTCATTCTTCTTTGTTTTTGCTTACAAATTTGAATATTTCTCTTATTTTTGCTATTTTCGTTTCAGGGCTACAATATCTCCATTGTTCAGGCAAACTTTGACCCAATAAGACATATCTTAAGTAATCGAAAAATTATGACAAAGTGTTGCGATATTGGAACATCTGTTAAAGATCAAAAACTATTTTAAAATGTTAAACTCTGTTTCTATTAAAAGTAAATTTTTTGAAATTCTATAAACATATAGAATGTATATGCTATAAGCTACTTATCGATCTGTTATATATGGTTTTTACCTTTCTTAACGAGTGTCACAATATTACTCGCAATAAAATAAACTTTAGTTGGCATCTTTATTTAAAGCATGACACAAAATATTTCTATATATGTGCGTATTTACGATATATGGATATGTCGTATATTGTATACATATATTTTATAGCAAATGTTAACATCAGCGACTGTTTTTTTCTTTTTTTTTTCTTTTTTTGTGCACTTAACACGGTGCCACGTGTTTATTATGTATGAAGCGTCGTCAACGAGACGTACTCACGCACACTCATTCATTCAGTCAGAGAAAAGTTGCTGAATAAGTTATATATATATATACTATGTATGTATGTGTGTGTGCTTCTATATGTGTATGCAAGTGTGTGTGCCCATTTAAGTTAGATTAGCCGGGAATAATATTAATCAATCACGCCTCAGGATTTGAGTCTTGTGCCTCGTTTCGCTCAACCTTCAATTTTTGTAGCTCCATTTGCCTAAGACCGTTGAAATTTTTATGCTTGCCTTTGCCTTTTATCTTGTTGTTGCCGTTGAGCTGTTGATGAGCTTCATCATGTTGTCTTCTTCCCTATAACAACAACAACAGCAGCAACAACAACAAAAAACTTGACAGCTGCTGCCCTGAAATACGTGTCCTGGCTTAGTCCTTGCCAGTCAGCCAACCAGCCTTTTCTTCCTTATTTTCCCTTTTTTTCGACTGCCTGTCTTCTTTTGCTTGTTGTCAACTTGGTAAAGAAAAATTGCCAAAAGTTAGGGTGCTCACAAGAAGAAAAAAAAAAGAATAAATATGATTTTTGGGGGGTAGAGGCAAAAGCGACGGACTTGAGGCAAAGTCCTTTTGTGTGTAAGTGTGTGTGTGTGTGTGTGTCCTGTCAGGTTTGTCTGTCTCTGCCTCTTTGCTCTCTGTTATAACATCATTTATTTAGCTTTACCGACAGGCAGGCAGGCACCTTCCCATTTTCCCTTCTATCTGTTTTTTTTTTTTTTTTTTCTCCTTTCATGTAATTTTTCTTATTTGAATTTATGCTGATAATGTGCAAAAAAAGAGCAAAACAAAAAAAAAATGTAAGTAGAAACAATGGCAGCTGCATCATCTAGGTGTATACTGTACGTGGTGTCCCTAGGAGCTACCGGATATGATTAATCTGCCCAATGCCACGCACTTTATCATGCTGCATGTAGCATGCAACAACAACAAAAAAAAAACAAAAAAATAAAAAAAGAAAAACCAAGAAAAAAAAGCATATTAAATTATTTACATCTAGAGACCAGCTGTGAGAGAAAGTTTTACATTCTGTCTCCCCCTTCTGCCCCCCTGCAATTTTCGGTTTATTTTGCTGTGTTTTCGGTGACGCAATTGGTCCTGGGGAATATTTTAAGTAAATATTGATGAAAGCTTCTCAAAATGGGAAAAAAATGAAACGAAATTGATGCCCTACCCTTCAGCCAATTCATTCAATGCCCCATCAACATGAACTGACATCGTACTATGTACATATCCATCACAATTCATTGCGAAAAGTATTCCGGGTATACGTGTTCCGACACTTTAGTAAAAGGTACTAAAAATGTAGCCAAAAAACTATTTATACTTAAAAGTAACATGCCCGATATATCCATTATGGTATCGAATTTAGTAGAATACCAAGGGGTTGCTAACTAACTAATCACACCAATCAATTATCGGTATATTACACAGAACGATTTCTTTATTACATGAAATAACTGAATCCTGCCTGTGTCTTTGAGTAAAAATATCGTGTAAAAGAATGGATTTATTTCGTTATATTTAATATATAATATTTAATGAAATATTGAATAATAATATTTAATTAATTAAGTTATGCAAACCCTGTTTTTAGTCAACAGTTTAGTTGACTAGTAAAATTGTAGATCATTTTCCATTTCCTAACTGAATTGTAATCAAATCGATTTGTGTGATGTGTGGGAAAATAGTTTCAAATAACAATTACTATATATATTAATGAGCCAGAGAAGGATTAAAAAGAAAACTCAAATTACTATGTATTTTTCAATTTTATTTTTATGAATGAAATTCAGCCAGCTCTGATTGCCATCTGTTAATTGATATCGTAAGATATAGGATATCAACTAGTCGTCGCTTAAAAAATGTCGGAAAAATATGGTAGCTTCAATGTAGCTGCTTGTTGCATATTGGTATGGCCCTACCCCTGGCCCTGCCCCTGCCCCACCCGCTCTGTTGGCTGGTTCATTGTCATCATAAATTTATAGACGCAACGTCATGCAGTAGAACAGCTGCTTGCTTTCATGTTTAAATGCCCTTCGCACTGCTTTACACTTTTCCACTCTGTCATTTTTTTCGTAGGTGCAAATGTATCCGTTGGCGTCATCAAGTTTTATGTGCATATTTGTTTTACCGTAAAAAAGCAAACAGTTAAGATTGTGGGCGTGGCACAGATACACACACACGCACACATAACCGAAGAACTTGGAACTTGGTACGTATGTGGGTGCGGAAGTCAGCTTAATATCTACTAAAAATCGAATTGCAATCCATCAACTATGCTTATGATGGCTCCACCAAGTCGCAAGGTCAAAGTTAGAAGGGGGGGATACGATATGTGGGTGGGCAACTTATAGCAACCATGTAAGGTAAGGGGTGAAGAATTTGGGGAAAGAAAAGCGTTCTCGTTGCTTGTCTGATGTGATTTTTGTTGCGCATTTATGTATAATTTTATATTTATGAGCATGTTGTTAAAAATGGCCAAAGGCGGATGTGTTTATGCTTTTAATGCTGATTTATGGCAAGCAACAAGAAAAATGGGAAAGAGAGGGAGGATGAAAAAAAAAATGGAAGAAAGTTACAGAAAGTGTGCATAAGAGAGGAGATAGGACAGGGCAAGGCAAGGCAATAGGTGCATAAGTAAATAAAAAGTAAGAAAAAAAAGGCCAAAGAAAATTGATGGGAAAAGCAAAAGAGGGTAACTAGGAAAAAAAAGGGGGAAACATTTTATACAAAAACATTTATCAAGTCTTAATGCCTGCTTAAAGATGAAATGTTATCATTAAAGTATTTTCCAATGATGAAGTTTCCCTTCTCCCTCCAATGATTGGAACCAAAATTAAGGCCCTCAATAAGAGGAAATTTATGTAATCTATTATAGAAATTTAGTTTAATTTAAAACGAAATAAAAGGGTAATTCTTTTGTAATTTCATTTTCTGTTAGTGGTAGATGAAAAGAAAAACAAAAACCCTACCAAATTTATTAATATATTTAAAATATAATATGTTATCCATTTTATCATAAATTGTTTTGTTGTTGTTTTTTTAAATTTTGTTGGGATTTATTTTGGACTTTATCTATTGTATTTTTGATCGCTTTTCATTGATCTTTGGCCGACTATATACTAGAAAATCAAATAAATTTAAATGAAAAAAATACTAAGAAGTCTGATAGTTTCAAACAGAAACAGTGGATTTTATATATATCTATCTATATATAGTATTATTTTAAGTAAATTTTTGTCAATGATTTGATAAGATCAAATTGAATGGATTTTCCCAATAAATTGTATAACCTTTTAATACTTAGTTTCATTATAAATCAAGCTCAAGTAATCGCCACTTGTCCTATATACATATATAGTATAATGGGCTTAACCCCGATTGATAACAAATTTAAATTGTAACCTTTAACACATTGCGGATGCACAGGGCAAACTTTATTTTTGCCTTTTTAAGATTTCACAAAGCAAAGAGAAAGCAATTCGCCTTAAATTATAAATGATCCAAGGCTCTAAACTAAAGCACAAAGCAAAAAATACAAGAAAGAGAAGAGCAAAAAAGAAATATATATGTATATGTATATAAAGCCAAAGAAAATGGCAACATCTTGATGATGGCGGAGAGGGGGGAATGAAAACTTGAAAAGCACTTGATGACTTGCCGCAGGGTGTGTCCACGGCCAACCACAAGTCCCAATAAGCCACTTAAAAAAGTTTATAATTAGCAACAGAGTGCCACATACAACAAAAAAGAAAAAAAAAAGAAATAGAAGAAGCCAACAACAAAAAATGAAAAAAAGTTAAGTAAAAAGAAAAAAAAAAGAAAGGTTGCAGTAAATTAAAAATTGTTGTTGATAAGCATCAGGCCAAGTCGTTGGGTAGGGAAAGGAATGAAGCCACCAAGACAGAGGCAAAGGCAAAAAACTTTCGGGGAATAACAAACAAAAAAAAAAAAAAAGAAAAAGAAAAAGAAAACGAAGAAAAGAGAAAGAGAAAGGAAGAGGAAGAAGAAAAAAACGCTTCATCAATAATTATGAGGCTCATAAAAATTCCGGACATGTATTTCAAGTTGCCTCCATCCTCCATGTATTGCGGCAAGCATTCCCCCCCTATTCCCCTATGCTCATGGCTTTTTGTGTGGCGAATATTATTTTTAATCAATTAAGTTTTGTCAGCTGGCGTAAGTAAAACTAAAAGTAAGGACTAAAACATAAATGATGAGCCTGGCACGTGACATGTCTACGAAATGTGGCCCGACTACATCTGCAACAAACACATATATCGCACACACACACACACACATACACACAGACACACACATGGAAAAAACCAACACACAGGCATAAAGAGATTGAGAGAGGAACACAATGTCCTTGTTATCTCTGGCCATTTGCTTGCTTTATATTTACTTATATGCAGTTAATAATTATGTCACTCGGCAGGACTCATGTGCGTTCGTGTGTGTGTGTGGACTCACGCCTCCTTGTTATGAAATGCCCCTATTATATGCTCTAGTGCTTCTAATAATGCGCCCGCTGCTGTCAGCTGGGCCGCTGGACTAGGACAAAGGACGATATATCCTCCGTATAGAGTCCTCTTCAAGATGTGCAAACAAAAGCGCAATGCCATTTAAATGTGTTTGTATTTGTGTGCGTGTGTGTACACATAAGTGTATTTGTATGTTGATGTCTGTCTCTGTGTTTGTGTGTGTGAGTGTGTGTGTGACAGCTGTTGTTCTCTCTGTTGTCTGGCAAGCGGATGTGCGAGCATTGTGTTGGCACATCCGGTTACATTATGAAACTAACATACACACACACACACACACACACTCCAAAACAAGCAGAGGAACACACACACACACTCATTCACATATCGCTATGTATGTGTCTACATAAACTTAAATGGTTTGTCCCTTAAAAGAATTTTTTTTATGTTTCAAATGAACAGTGGAAAATGTTAGGGCTAAATTTGGATCAAAATTTTCTTATAAGAATATTCGAAAAAGATGAGAAAAGTCAGTTTTAGATCTGTTTTGGATTGAGTTATAATCCTTTTGTGCTTTAGATTTAATAGATATACATTTTATTAATTAGAAACTCATATTTTGATTCACGTATATGAAAGAGATTGGCTAGAGAGTAAATAATATTGATCCAATTTATAAGAATAGAAGACAAATATATAAGAGACAAGATTTATTAAAACTTATCCATTCTTAATGCATATAATTTTAAATAGATTATAACTGATTGTAAGAGCAGTTTGATAATGAAATCTATAATGAATAAACATATATATTTCTTGAACGTGAGACAAGGATAGAAACTAACTAGGAGAAGAACTATAGCTCATCATAAAGAATATACCTATCAATCTTAATTAAAATTAAATTGACGGTAAAGGATTGAATATGAATACCAAGTCAAATATTTGGTATTAAATTTTAAGTAAGATATATACAAGTTTGCCTATTAGTTTCAGTTTAATATCATTCACATCGATATCAGATCGACAGTAAAAAACAGAGTAAATTAGGAGTTTATTTTTCACATATTGTAACATTTTATTGAGATTGCTATTAAATCGAAATTGATTAATTAATTTTCATTTTGAAATTATTGCCACTTTAGTTTGAAAAATTTACCACAAATAGTTTATATCTGTATAAGAAATGTTAAGCCTTTTTATATATGTATTTCAATAGGTATATAGCTAGCTAGTCAATGAATAGATTTAATCAAATTTCTTTACAATATTATCTCAAGTTGTCCCAGTGTTAAAAAAAGTATGTTTGCAGTTTTGTTACCAAGAGAAGCATCATTGCCCCATCCGTTTCAGTCGCCGTTAAGAGTAACTACATCATGAGGGCTCACACGTTGCGGCCATAATTCACGGCTACTATATATATATAGTATATATATAGTATATAATATATATATATATATATATATATATATATATATATGTGTGTGTATCTAGATATCAAGTTATGGGAATGGATGCTTTTTCCCCCTAGCTAGTAATAGATAATTTAATATGAGCCACTCACACACTGACATATACACACACACACGCCCACACACACATATACTTGTATGTATGTGTGTTTACTAAGGGCTCAGGTTATCTGAAACAGGGAACCGTTTTCTTTTTTTTCTTTTTCTTCCATTTTTGGTTCAAAGACAAAGAGAAAGTCTTTGCTCCCTTTGGACATTTTTATGGTGTCCTTGGCACTCTTTTGTATGGCATTCATTTCCCTTGGCATTTTGGCTAAGGAGATAATTACATAAAAATGAATAATAATCTTAAATGATGCTCGAATGTCTCAAGAGTATTGACAAGAGACAAGAGGAAAGAGAAAGGAAAACATAGATTATTGACTAAATGTGTTAATGATTTTCCAAATTGAATTTAATGATAACGATGCGCAACAAAAGGATAAATGAAGAGGATAGAAGAGCAGGAAGGAAGCAGCACAGCACCTGGAGCAGGATGCCCACTTAAATAGCCGGAAGTACAAGCCGGACTAAAGTCAAACGTGTGTATTTGTGTGCGTGTAGCGGAAGTTGCGTTTGGATAAGACCAGGAAGTATACCTAGGACAGGAACTAATGACATTATAAAGCAACAACGAAGACCCGACAAAAACGGAGTTACACACAGATAGAGAGAGAGAGAGGGAAAGAGAAAGAGAGGGAGAAAGAGAGAGAGAGAGAGAGAAAGAATAGCTAAGTTATTAGTTGAACAGATATAAAGACAAATAACGCTTATAAATAAGCCAAATCGTAGCAGAAGAAGAATGAAATGAAGATATGTAGGAGAAGAAAGAGATGTAGGAGAAATGCTGAAGAGCCATATAACATTGTCATCCCTCCTTCACAGAGCAAAACAAATAGAAATGTAATAATGAGATAAGAACAATAAGAATCCACAGACAAACCATCACACTCTCCCCCTCCCCCACCCCAACAAGAAGGGGGGGGAAAGCTCTCATATATCCATCCATAGATGGAGCGTGATTATGAGCAGCCTAAACGTATTAAGGCGTTCGGTTGATTGGCTCTGCTTCAGCGATAAAGCAATGAAAATTGTTCTATTTGTTTACTTTGGCCCTTCGTCTTTGACTGGGGCAGGGATACGAGGGGGCGGGCGGTAGTGGGCTGCAAAATGAAACAGTACGTGATATATTGAACCGACATATGGCTAAGCTGTCCAACTTGACAGATGCTGCAATAGATTGAACATTCTGCCGATAATCTGCAGTCTCAGCAAAATGGATAGCGGATTGAGAGATTGAGCAATTGAAGCAGAGTTACAGAAAAAGAGAATGGGAAATGTATACAGAGAAAAGAAGAGACAATGAGAGAACTCTATATGATAAGCTAAAATAAAAACATATTAACAGATTGGGGCATTTAAGTGGATAAAGTGACCGGCTATTGTATAAATTTATGACTATATCCAAAAAAATAAAATTGGTTAATCACCGATTTCGGATAAGTAGTTTTTGTAGTCTCCTCTCATCTCTATTTCTTGAACTCAGATCGAAATTAAAACATTTAATGTTGTTTAGTAGGATTATGTTATGTATTTATTGTATTAACTTTAGTGTACTTAATAGTCTGACAACTAACGGGAACTAAGTATATCGTGAAGGAGTTTGTTTAACTGCTGAAATTTAGTATATACAGGGTATACCTGTTTTAAACTTATTTCTTAAGAGATTCTTTAAGCCTATTTTTGTACCCTTGAAGAGGGTATAATAAAATTGGTCAGATATTTGTAACGCATAGAAGTAATCGTTTCCGCCCCATAAAGTAGATATATTCTTGATCAGCATGTCCGTCTGTCTGTTTCTTCGCAATTTTTCGATCTTAAATTTTGAGCTACGTGAATAAAAGTCATATCATTTTGTTCATTGATGATTTATCCAAATCAAGTTTAAAGATTGGTCGGATCGGACAACTATAAGGTATAGAAAAATAGGAAAGATCTGAGTTGCCTCGGTCAGAATTTGAGTTGTTCAAAATAGTTCTTGTGAGAAAAACTTTTTTGTTTTTTGAGATATGTATGCATCTCAGCCAAAGTCCAATACAAAAAAAATTAGCTTCTTTGATATTCCTTCTGTGGAAACTGTGTTGCAATCAAGTGATAAAATAAGTATAAAATAAGTAAGTATTTACAGTTTCCATATTTTCTAACTGTTTGCATATTATTTAAACAATGTCTTTCTGTAAATATACATATATCTTTTTCACGCTTTTTATTAGTTTTACATTTAGAAAACCCTGACATTCCTTTCCTTATTTGATGTCCTTCTTCATTTAAATTTAATTGACCTTTTATGGGCCATGAAGATATTTTTATGACAAAAATATATTGTTATATACATATCAAAAATATATTCGCATTAATAAAATTAATTATTTGTATTTTTTATATATTTTATATTCATTTATATATGTTAATTATATGTATATGTATATTAAGTATATTTTAAATATGCATCGAGTCTGCAAGAAAACTATTAATTTTAGAATTTGATTTTAGAAATTCTCAATTCTTTAAAAAAAACTCTCAATTTGAATTGTTGTTACTAAATTTCAGTTTTTTAATTTAAAAATCAATTAACATTATTAATTATAAAAGGTTTCCCCATGTTTGAGAACTATTTTTAACTAATATTAAGTAACTCGTTTAAATTTTTATAAAATTTGTCTGTGTTTCATTTTAAAAGGAAACATGTTTCGACATGTTACTCAGATGTTGCATTTCCTATTTGTAGGGGGAAAAAATCAAACAAATTGAATACTTAAAAATCCGAGAATGCAACAGATGTGTCCGAGCGGCTTGGACCTCAGACATATCCTGTATATGTACATAGATTTCAAACTGTGGACCAAAGACCAAGTCCCTTGTAACTTGCAACTGTCTGCCACTGGCGCGTTTCGTTTTCAATTGATGTTTGAGAGAAGGCAAACAGGATGAGGTGGATGTCTACTAAGAAGAAGAAGAAGCCTATAACCCGTTTGGTCTTTAAGCCATGCAATCATCGATGTGTCTGCCAGGGACGTTTCACTGATGCAGTTCCACTGCCTCGATCTTTGACTCGTCTCTAGCAAAATGTACGCCGCATTTCCGTAGTTTGTTTCTAACCCGTACCCAAAGCGTCTCTACAGAGCAAAACTGTTTGCTAAGCTCAAAGGAAAAATGAGAGAACATAGTTTCTGCACAGTGGAACTAAAACTGATGAAATTCAAGAGAAATTCCAAAGCATTAAATGATTCCAAATCTTACAGTTGCCAAAAGTCAAGTTTATTTATGTTTCAGTTCGCTTAATATAGGAGATAAAAATGTATAAAATTAAGACTTTTAGAAACGATTCATTTTGAATGTTTTACAGATAATTTAATAAAAATTAATATAATATTTTATTGCTTAATTTTATAGATCTCTTGTCTCAGTTTGAATGAATCGCATTTAAGGTTTTAAATTGTAAAATTTATTTCCAAAAAAAAACCACATTACAACCACTGTAAATTATACTTGACTTTTCTAATGCGGAATTGCGAATGCAACAGACAGCACACACCCTCTCTGACATACACACACACACACACCCTCTCATTTTAGCTCTTTTACTCACTTTGGCCCCCCTCTCCACCATGTCAACATCGTCATTATAAATTGAAAGACATTTCTAGCGAGCAATTCTCCCCGCGTAAAAGTCCAGCCCAGGGCTATATGAGAATGGTATAGGTAGGATAGAAGCAGGGATAGATGGTTGGTTGGATGGTTATCGAATGGATGGGTAGGTGGGTTGGTTGGTTGGTTGGTTGCCTGGGTTTGGTTTGGTTCTGTGTGTGAAAGGGCATCTAAGGCAGACGGCAGAAGGCATCGTTGTCTGTCTGTCTGTTCGTCTGTCTGTCTGTCTGCTCCATGATGCGTTCCTTTTTACCTAACTGCATCCGGACTGACAGTCGCTGTTGCTCCTAACTCTGTAACATGTGTCGCTTGAAGGAAATTGAATTTTTATTAAAGGAAAACATTTTTATTGCAGATTATTTTCGTTTTCGTTTTCTTTCTCGTTTCTTTACATTTTTCTGGGCCAGGGCTGATTGAAATTTCAACTTCCGCCTTGTGCGGCAGCTTCAATTGAATTATAGACCAACGGTAAAATATATATATACATAGGTACATATGTATATATACTTACATATTGAAAATATATATATTTCTTGGATTCGTGGAAATGGTAATTAAATTTTCGTTTTCAGGAAGAATAATATAAAATTATTTGTAACATATATTTTTTCTTTTTTTTTGGTATTGCATTGTTATTGATGTTACCCTACAATTTTTCCGCCTCCACGATTCGATTTCTTTCCTTTTCCGGGTTGCCTGCCATTTTATTCTTTCTTTTTTTTCTTTGCTTGCTTTTGCTTTCATTCTTTCTACTCTTTGTTCCTTTTATTTTTTTCGTTCGTTTTTACTGTTTACATGGTTTTCAATTGAAAATTCAAGCTCAAGTTATGCGCAATTTGGTTGCCAGAGCCACAAATTCACTTTGCCCCCCCCCCTCGACCTTTTCAACTGCTCCCATCAACCAAACCAAACGAAATTCCACCTCCAATACTCCACCACCTCATGTCATGCCTTAGCACGGATATTCTAGCTTTAAAATTATAGTTGGTTAGATTTGAAAGGATGCGTTGACTGCATAAAATTGCACAGAATAGAAAATAGGAAAAATGAGGAAAGAAATTGGGTGAGAGGGGTGGGGTTGGGGGAGAGAAGAAATCAACTAGAAGGAAAGAGGTAAAAGTCTGTATAGGTTAAATGTCGATGTCGTTGTTCGACATCGTCGTGGTACGACAATAGAGAAAAGTATTGAGTCATAAAATTTATAAAAGCATTTGCAATAAGTTGAAGAAAATGCCTGACCAAGTACTTACCATTTTATTGATTTTCATGGATAGGTTTTGGGTTGGCTTTGGGTTGACTTTGGTTAGATTTGGATTTTGTCCATAGCCATAGCTGCTGCTCTGCCTCTGCCATTCCTCGTCAATGGTGTCCAGTTTGAGAGTTTGTAGCAAAATGTCTGCAATGATGCAAAAATATTTCGGTTGTTAAATTTAGTTATAGTACTTAGTTTTACCATTCACCCAAACTTTACTTTTCAATCCCCCCCCCCCCTCTTTTTTTTCTAGTCAAGTTGATACATAAAAGTTTTATATTCAATTTTTGTGCCATGAAAAGTTTCGTTTAATGTAATGGAAAGTTTGTCTCTCTTTCCTCTTCCCCCTTTTCTATTTTTTTTTTATTTTTATTAATATATGTATGTATTTTTGTTGCTGGTTGGTTGATTGGTTGAAATGTTATGGGTGGTTACGAGTGTAGAAGAAAATGGTCTGATTGGATTTAGATTTGTTCAAATATGGGAATAAATATTGAAAAGTTTGCTTTAATAACTTTCATCAAAGTTGAACTTTATATGAATAATATTAGCAAAAGTTAGATGAGATATCTCCTTTTTTTTTTTTTTGCATTTTCCCCGAGGCTCCAGAGTATGTATAAACATCACAAAGTAAATAATTTTTTTTTTTTAAGTACTTAATTTATTTGTTTTTCCCACTGCTGGTAAAATATTTGCCAAGTTTCATCCAAATCGATCTACATAACTTTTAATAATTTTGAGTTGGATCCGGAAAGAGAATTTTAGTTTAAAAACAAGATTAAATATAAATTGTTAATTTTTAATTTATCTTATACATATATTAAGAATTATATGGTCTTAATATTTAATTTCAATTTAATTAAAGTCTTTTTATTGATATTGGCTTTTTTCTCTAAATGAATTATTAATCGAAATCGAAATTAATCTACAATTAGATAATGATTGCCGATCAATCTGATAACGGATTTCGTATAACAATCGGTTTATATCGACATAACCCTCCCCTTAACTCATCTCACATTCTCTTTTAATCTAATAGCGAACAGATTAAATTTCAAATAATCTTTCTTTTATCTAAAAATGCCAGGGATAAAGTTAATGCAGGACAGTGTTAACAGAAAAAATGTTATCAGCTGGCATTAAATGCCATCAAATTATCATTTGTTCATGTTCATATTCAATTATGATATATGAGTAATTGGAATTTTCTTGGATCATGACTAACAGTAAGGATATATTAATAAGAAGTTGTCATTGCATCCGTTGATAAGTTTGGCTAAGTTGGTCTCAAATTTTAACGGCTCAAGGAACTCGATTAAAGAATGTCCTAGGTTGACAAAAGGATTCAAAGCTACCGCTTATGCTGTTTTTTTAATTTTACGATTATATATAAATTTAATCCAAATGGATCTTGTATACTTGTCACAACTTTCTAACTTGATAGATTAAATCTATTTTTTTTTTAAATTATATAAATTATTATAAACTAATACATAGAGTAGTATGGAAATTTCTATAGGTTTTTAGAGCCTTGTCAAGAAAAATGTCACACAAGAAAGTGGAAAACGAACTAATTATTCTTAACATCTAAAATGTTGAACTTTTGTAAATTATATATGTTTTACTTAGCTATATAAAATTTGCAATTCAAAGTTTAGATGTGACCTTTTTCTGAAGGTAGCACTTTCCTTAAAGTGGAGAAAACCATAAAAATGGCCATAAGAGAGAGAAGAAAAAAAAAAAGAAACCTGGTAACCAGTCTGGGCCATGTCCACAAAAAACTTTGCAATTTTTCCTCCCTCTCTCTCTGTCTCTCTCCACTCTCTTCCTCTCTCTCTCCTCTGGTCTCTTTGTATGTTTGCCGTCACGTGCACTCAATAAACTTTGAACAAATTTGCATTTACAGTTACAGGAGCCAGACGACTTGTCGGGTCGCACATATCACATATACTGATACACCCCCACACTGACACTCACACACACACCCACACTCACACATATACACAATGCGTTTGCATTTGGTTGAGCTTCGACGCATTGAATGTCAAAAGAATCGCAAGCGGAAACAAACTTGAGCACACAAAGTCCATTTCCTGTTTTTGTTTGTCATCGTGTTGGGTTTTGCTTGGCCATTCTTTCATTCGCTTATTCTGTAGATGGGAGCTTAGCTTCGATTTGTAACAGCTTCTTTTTTTTTTTTTGGCACAGATAATTCAATATTGTCGAATGAGTGTGAGGCTGTATTTTTATCTGTTAATATTTATTTGCAATCAAGTCTGTTATGAAATGGAAATCGAAATGGATTTGCTTGCAAAAGGCAATCTATTTAACTTTTAGTAGCTATCTATAAAAATGACCACACCCAACAGCATACTCATTGCCATCTTATTAACATGGTTGTTGAAGAGAGAGAGATAGAGATAGAGGGAGAAAGAGGCAGAAGGAGAAAATAAATAAACAACAAAATGTGCAGGTAACCACAGAAGGCGCAATCTCAGTCCCAGTCCCAGTCCCCAAATGCATCAACAACCAACTATCCAACGAAGCATCCAACTAACCAACAACAGGAACACAAGCAACAGCAGGAACAGCCGCCGCAGGAGGGGGTCCATCAACTAGCTGCGCTGCAATAGAAAAAGCATCTCCAGTGACCACCCATTCACATCATCAGCAACGGGTAATGTGAAGGGGATGTGAATGGGTAGCTACCCATCCAGCTTCAGCTGCAAACGAAAGCGAGAAAATTACTTTTCTTCTTCTCAGCAATTTTGTTGCTTCTTGCAATTTATGCAAAAGTCAAATGTTGATTTGTGGCCCAGGACCTCTGGTTTTGTCTACCTGAAGCAGGACCAGGAACCCAGAGTAAAACCAGAATCAGCATTAGAGTCCCGAACCCTGACCCACCTCCATACTTTAGTATATTGATTTAGTGCGGCTCTTTCCTTTCATTTCATGCTTTTCCTGCTATTTCTAACAAAAAAAAAAAAAATATATGTATTTTTTTATTTTTTTGCTCTTTCGTATGTCTACATTTTAAGGGATTGGAGAAAGCAGTTTTGTTATTTGCATAATAATTGGCCTGATGTTGAGAGAGAGAAATAGAGAGGGAGAGAGCGAAAGAGCGAGAGAGGATAGAGATATTGCCAGTAGCTAGTGGAAAATGGCAAACAGTTTTTCCACTTTGATTTGAAGAGTGCCATGGATGGGCATAAGCATAACCACCCGTCAGCATCAGTAAAGTAATTTCAAGTAGATTGTGGTTTGATTATCCATCTAGCTGAAAGCCATCAAAGAAAAATGAGAGAGCTTTGAAAGCATATGGAAAACACTTGTAATAGAAAGAAGCTCAATTTAGAAATGTTGAAGCCGGTTTTAACCTCTTCAAAATAAATAAGTTTGCTTTTTTATACCCTGTAGTCATAGAGTAAAAGGGTATAGTAAAGTCGCCAAAATGTTTGTAACAGGCAGAGGAAAAGAAAAAGTATATATATTCTGGATCAACATCAACAGATGATAAAGTAATGTCAGCCTGTCCGTCCGTATGAACATCTAGATCTCGGAGACTAGAGTAAGCAAACTTGATGTCAACATGTTTCAAATTGATAATTTCATTTAGTGAATTATATAAGCCATATGTACCAGTTGACAAAATTTTGTTGAAGTCGGACAATAAACATCGGAGATATAGTTATAAAGGTTTTGCATTGAAATGTCAAGTGCAGATAGAATGCAGGCGCTGCTTTGTTCCGCAAGTAGTATAAGTTTATGCAAGCAGTTTAACTATATGCAAGAAGTATAAGTTTCGGACATGCATTTGCTGTTGCGGCATGTTAAAAGAATATAATTTTAAATTTTTATTAAATTGATATCAATTTAATTTTTTAATTACGCTGCTTGGCACAGGGTATACCCAAAGTCGATAGGGTCGAATGGTTTGTTTCATAATCATATTAGATTATGCGATTAAGTCATCACGAAATGTCAAAACTAGTTTAAGTTTTTCTTAGATTTATATATAGAATCTTAATTTAAAATAAGTTTTGCATGAAATAATAAATTGGCAAAGTTTTCCATGGTACTTTCGTTTTTTGTATTGAAAATTTCTGATATTTATTTAAAACTAAAAGTGGGTATAATATGTATTCGATTTAAGTCATCTACTTTTTGATTTAGTACGAAACTTTTTGCATGATTAAAAATCGTATTAAACAATGGAAAATAATTTTCCATATTAACAATTGTTTAACGAGAAAAAAAGATTAGTTTTATTTTCTTATAGTGGGATGGGCGCTTACTACATGTTATTGCACAGTGGAATAACATGGACATTCTATAAACTTCTTCTAACTATGGCAATTTGGTCCTATCATGATTAAATCCTTTCTAAAACGAAAAAAAATTTCAATTTCTAAAAACCATTTATTAAGGTATATTGAGGACAAATTTGCTGATGCTTGAAATAAGGGTAAATCTTGTATCCTGTCTCCTTATCTTATTCACCCTCGCATCCCTTTTCAGAGTGA
Organism: Drosophila sturtevanti; assembly: GCA_018150375.1. Classification (NCBI taxonomy): domain Eukaryota; kingdom Metazoa; phylum Arthropoda; class Insecta; order Diptera; family Drosophilidae; genus Drosophila; species Drosophila sturtevanti. The sequence continues at coordinate 1,069,320 of JAECWJ010000562.1, read as the reverse complement.
CCCTTATTAAATTGATGAATTCACTTTTAGATGAGAACTTATAATTTACACGTAGAGAACCCATCTCAAGTTGATTGAAAAGTTGATTTTACCTCGGCTATTTTCGTGAAAGGGTTTTGCAATTTAATCGAAAAACTGTTAGACCAGGTGGACATATACACCATAATACAAAATTTTTTGGCTTAAATGATGTGAAACTATGTCATGACGGGAAGATGGGGTGATTGAGGGAGGGAGAAAGAGCAGTAGGTCATAAATTATACCTACATTTTTTTCCACTGTTTCCTGCTACAGACACATGAAATCAGTTTGAAATTTATATTCACATTTTTGCTCTATACGCATATTATATATATGTACATACACTATATATTCATTTTTTGTTGATGCAATTTATTTTGCACCTGGTATATAAATTATACGATATAATTGTGAAATTTTAATTAATATTTTTATGCAATTCTCTTTTGATGGGTCAAGGAAATTTATTATTTTGTTGCCCTAGTTTAAGTTTTTTTTTCCCCCTCTTCTTTTGACAGGGAAAATTAATTAATCGAGTTGCAATATCAATTTCCATTTGAAAATCCAATAAATTTAAGCTATTTATATGGCTGCTCTCGAATGAGATATCCTAAAGAGCTTAAACAAAATATTTTCCCAAAAACCAGAGGAAGAGTGGCAAAAGGAGATTCGAATCAGTTTCAAAAGGAGTCGAGTTCAGAGTTTATTTAGCAATCCACAAAACTCTTCTACTAGTCAGTCGCTTCTGCAAGCAACTGTGTATCTATATCTCAGTGAACTGTGACTTTGGGGGGCAAAAAGTAAAACTACATAGAATGTTGCCAAAATCTCTGTGTGCATTGGCAATCAGTGTTAAATAAACGAGTAGTAGTAGCAGAACCAACAGACCAAGCGACTGGTGACTCTAGGGGCAGGAGAATGGACAAGTTGACAGGCATTCAAAATGCATCAGGCAGAGGCTAGTGATATGAAGAAGGAAGTCTGTGTGGATTTATAAAAATTGCAGGAGTATCATCACAGACATCCATCCACTTGCTGATTGATTTTCAAAACTGCATTGCTTCAACTAAGCAAATTTCCCTCTATCTCTTTCTCTCTCTCTCTCTGACTCCCTCTCTTTCTCAGTCTTTTATCTGACTTTGTCTGTCCTTCTCTAATCCTATTAGTGCTTGCCTTACACAAAGCATACATCTAATCTATGGCAAGGACACTCAGTCTCTGGACTAATTAATCAATATTCTTGATATTTCTCTCCTAAATTTTGAATTTAATTTTCAAAAGCGTTTTTTCCCCCTATTAATTATCGTCCTTTTTAACATGTCCTGTTCTATTCATTAAAAGATTATGCAAATTATTATCATAGAATACACGATTCTAAAACACATTTGTATATATTGCATATATATGTATATATACACAGATATACACATACAAAATACTACATATTCATGGTTAGATTTATGTTTATCTAAAATTAAAATTTGTTGCTATCGAAAATGAAGTAAGTCTGGCAAAATGTCCTTTCTCTGCAATGTAAATTTTAGTTTAATGCTATTATTTATTATTGTTGTTGGAATTGTTGTTATTGTATTTTCCTAATGTAATATGCAAATGCTAAACATTTATATGCCAAAGGGCAAATCAAAGTTGTGTGCATCACAAATGCTGAAAATGGTTTCTTACTAAATTCATATAACTAAATTATGCTTAAATGAGCAAAATGAAGTTAGGGCTAAGCAGATTAATTAATAACATAAAATTAAGTTTTAGAACTTTAGAATAGGTTAACTTATAGGAAATATTTGGAATTATCTCAGTTAGCATTTATTGTAATTAGATTCGAAAGCAAAAACAAAAGCATCAGATGATACTCATTATTAATAGTAATTGGGAAAAAAAGAGTTTTTTTAATATAAATCTGAATCTATATTTTATGATAAAAGAGTCTGTTGTCTCTTTCTAAACATTAAATATAGTTTTAATCAAACGATTGTCCTGAGCATTTTTTGCCGTTCTTTCTTTCTTGAAGAAGATATCATGAAAGTGAACCGAGTCGATTTAGTCATATACGCCTGTATGTTAGTCTGTTGGTTTCTATGCATTTGGAAGATAGTAGTTTTTAAGCTATTTGGATAAAACTCAGTAAATAAGTTATTTAAGTGTCTATGTAGCCCAAGTTTCTAAATTGGGCTGATCGGAGCAATTCTTTGATATTTTTTTTTTTTACTTTTGAAATTTGTTAAACTATCCATTAATTTCACTCTCTGGACTAATTTTAACTTACTCATTTATTCAACTAAAGTTAACTGAAGCATTTAACTAAGAGAACGACCCTTAAATGTTGATAATTACATCACTTAAAACCTGTTAAATTCCATTTACTTCCTTTTCCATTTAATTTTTTTTTTCGTTGCATCTTTTCGCAACGTTTTTCAGTATCATTTTTCATATTTTATGGCATAAAGATAACAGAAAAAGAAAAGAAGAATTGTAGGAAGGCAACGAATGTCATCCTAAAGCGACATTCAAAAAAAAAAAAAAAGAATGGAAGGGAAAAAGGTAAAAAGGGAGATGGAAAAACGCCGAGCTTAAAATATGCAACATCAACTCAGCCTCAAACTAAAAAACTCAACTAAATGCCAACTCAAGCGCTGAAAAGCTGCCACTGGGAGTGCATTTTCATCTTATCAACTCGAAGGAGACTCCTCACCTGAGCTTCCTCACCTGAGCGCACAATATTAATGGAGTTTTAGGTTTACTTTATCTTTTTCTTACCTTTACTTTTAGTAGTTTGTTTCCATTTTTTTTGTCTTCACTTTATTTTTGAAGTTTTTTTTTTCGCTTACGCTTATTATGTAAATTTTAGAGTTCAACATTTGGGTATATATATATATATATTTTTTTTTTTTTTTTTGTGTTCTTTACTTTGGCTGATTTATGTCTGCAGAGGAAAATTTCATTAAAAGTGCAATTCAAGCCACTCAGCTTGATGAAGTCGTCTACTCCAAGCCTGTGATCAGGGTATAATGACTGCCAATTGCATTTGCTTGTTATACCCGGACCAAGTTGGCGGCTTATCCTTGTTTCCTATTGGCATCCACATCCGCATCCGCATCCGCATCAGCGCTTGTAATAAATCAACTCATCCTCGCTATTTTTCTTTGCATCCCAAACTGGTCGGGGGGCTAGTCAACTTAACCTTAGATGGAGCATCATCTTGTCAATGTCATCGTCATCGTTGTCGTCGTCAGGGATTTTTAGCTACTGCTACTCAGGATCAGACACATTTTCGACACATCATTTTCTATGTCGAAGGTGTCGAACATACACACACACACACCCACACTCACCATATCACACTCTTGCACATTCATAAAAGCAAATAAAAAGAAAAATAAGTGGAAAGAAATTTCCATTACTCTCTCTCTATTCTCTTTCTCTCTCTCTTTCTCTGCTTTTGAAATTTCTCATTTGGCTTGAAGCATCTGTTTCCCCAATCCTCCAACAATTTTTTTTCCCCCATCATTCACTTGACGTGCAATATCATCAACTTAAGCAGGACAGACTTCCTCTCGTTGAAGCCTTTCTTTTGGTTAATGTGTCAGGTTTTGCTGATGTTGGCTTGTTATATGCCAAGACTTTTCTGACTAGCCAACTTGATTAGCTCCAAAAGTTGTACTTTGTGTAACTTTAGTTTGTGAAAATTTGCTTAAGCTTCCGAAAACAAATTTTGTTCACAAAGTTTCATTTATAACTAAAAAACTTCTAGTTTGATTTAATAACTCAGTTGCTTAAGTTGGCAAATGTAAATATATATACATATATATATGTAAAACTTGAAGTTGTGTCAGCCGGTTAATGCTTAATTATATACATACATATATAGTAGTGTATGAGTAGTGACAATATTTATTCTAATATCGAAAACTTTAACTAAATGGACATCCATCAGCAAAGTTTAGGAAGTGAATCCATTTAATTAATAATTCCAAAAAAAGATAAAGCGAAGTCATTCGCTATTTAAATAACAGATTTCAGCTTTTCCCTTTGTCAGTTGGTAAACATAATTAAGATAAAACTTTTCGATCATACAGACTAAGGCGAAGTCAGTTGCTGTTCCTATTGTTGTTAAACTATTGTTTTATTTGATATTTGCTAAGCATTTCATGGAGTATTATAATAATAACTAATAAAAACAATTTGCTGATTAAGATTAAAATGTTTAAAACTATTTGGTGTACTAATGAAACAATTTCTCCTTTGTCTTTTATTTTAAAATTATAAAAAGGATGTGTGTGCTTTAAATAAATTCATCTATAAAATCTCACATGTTGGTTTTAAATCAACTTTTATTTAACTTATACTTATCTCTGATTTTTTAATTAATTTGAAATTATACAAATAATTAAGACAATAAATAGCTTGGCTATTTAATTAACCAACACATACACACACATAGATTCACACACACATCCGCATAACATCTATCAGTCGTTGGTCCACTCTATTTAATTACAAAAGTTGTAAGAGTTTTCCACTGACAAATGGCTAAAGAGTAGCAGAAAAAAAAAAAAAAGAAGTGGAATATAAAAAAAGGAAAAGCATAGGAAACGCATTGCTTTTCAATATGTTTTAGTCGAACATAAAGTAGAAAAGGATGGACATCCATTGTGGCTCTAGTGTTCCAACTGCTTGTGACAGCAGCATGTGGAGGAGCATTTTGGGTGTGGCCCTTGGACCAACATACGTAAACACGTGAACACGTCTCCGACCTCTATGCGGAAATAATGACGCTAGCGGCATCTGTGCTCAATAGTTGGCCTAAAGTTTTAAATTAATGGCATAAAGTTTGTAATTAAATTACAAAATAGTCACATGCACTCGCTCATTCGCCATATACGCAGACATAGACATAAATTTTAACTGTGTCCTCGTCGCAGTTCTGCATTGAATTGGTTTTTATATATTCAGCTTCTTTTTTTTTTTGCTCGCTTGCCATGGTCTATCTTTATACATGCATGTACATAGAGGTATATATGTATAATGATATATATATATATATATGTAGGTACATATAGAGCATATATGGTATATGCCATGTGCAGTCATGTGAGTGCATTGTGTGTGGATATTATGCCATGCCAGCTGCCGGAACAATATATTAAGCCGTTAAGTGAGCCAGCGACGAGAAAGGGAACGAACGTAAATGGGAGAGAAATAGAGAGAAGCTGCTGGCACAGATTGTGACAAAAACAACAACAACAACAACAACAGAAAAAGAGGCAAAAAATTGCCGTATACATTGCGTATACGTAACACACATAAACCCAACCTTATGCCCAGGCAGTTGTCGTCCTTTCTCTCTCTCTCTCTCTCTCTTTCTCAGCTGACATAATTACAATGTATTAAAGTTATGACGATGATCATGGAAATGAGAATAAGAATGGGAATGAGATGTTCAAATTGAGGAAACGCAAAAGGATATAGTGAGAAGAATATAGAATAAGGTGGAGGAGGAGGAGGAGGAGGAGGAGGGGGAAAACTGGGAAAACTGTAACAATTATAAATCTCGCGCTGTGTCGTGTTGAATGCTTGACTGACAGCTGAAGCGTTGGCAAGGACAATGGCAAACAGGAAGAGAGGCAGCCAACTGACAGTTACTCATATCACACACATCCTATGAAGATATTCCCAATGCATAGCAAGCCCGCTAGCATTTTCATTTAAATGTATATGAATATACATATATATATAAAACAAAAGTATATTGAAATGTGAATTGCACAATATTTAACATTTCAACAAAGTTAACACAATTTATAGCTAAATCTCTTCCGGAGGTTGAAAGAGCGGAAATGGAAGACTAGAAGACTGGAATTTGCCATATAGGGAATAGAATGTAAATGTTGTTTCTGTTCATTAAAAGCCTCATCTAAATTTAATAGGCAGGACTCAATACGTTTTCCATTCATTCTATTTAACTAATCGCTTTCCATCTTTCTCAATTCTCCTTATGTTAAGAAATTTCTAAATTTCGTCAGTTTACGTTCAATATATTTTTCAATACCCTATAAGGAAATTTGTAAAAAAAAGATAATTTAATACTATCAATTGACTAAATACCTTTAATGATAAATATTTAAATACACAAATATCCCATTGTTAAATTTCTTTCTTAAAAATTATAAAAATCAGTAAAAAAAAAATTGTTGTATGCCAATTCTTTGGCCGTACAAAGACTAATTTAATCCAATTGCCCGTAATTGAAAAATATATTTCGGAAGAAATAAATTGAATTGCTTCGTTTCGCGATAATTTCAATTTGAAAATAAATTTTTCTTACACGTTTCCCATTTGTCTGGTTATTATATAAATATTTGATAGCAATATCAATTCGAATATGTGCATACCTTCCCTTATATATATATGTATATATGTACATATGTATATAGTACCTATATTTCGCTTGTTTTTCATCTGCCAGAGCACTTTACACGAGCTTTAATAAAGCCCTAACGAATAACGAGAGGAAAATCCTTTAACAACTCACTTTTAAAATTGTTATTGGTCGCCCTTAACGATTTTCAATTAAAATGCACACCACAACAACAAGGGCAACAGCAAACGAGTTTGCCAATCAGCCGATTGCATGGGGAAAATATTTCTCTCTCGCGCAATGGATGGAAGGAAGGAGGGGAGGAAATAAATAAGGAGCCATTAGCGCCATCTATCAAGTGTTTGCTTATCATGATTGGCCCTGGTGGCTTTCTGCTTCATTCCTATCCCTGTTTTCCTTTCCTTTTCAATATTTTGTATTTTTCTTCATACTTATTTTCCTTCGCCTTCTTCCTCTTCTTGCTGGGTCGTTGGCATTTTATTTAAAGGCACTGTCTGGCTGTCAGTTGCTCGTGCTGGATTCTCGTGTTAAAATCAAATATTTTATCATTGGGCCAAACCTCAGAAATGTAAATATTGGCATAAACATTTAAAAGGCAACACAGCAACAAAGGACACGGACAGAGAAGCACAGAGCACAGAGACACAGAAACAGGATAATGTTAAGGCCTAAAAGAGGATTTGTTGCTGTCCAATATGGAACACACCCAAGGGAGAGAAAGGAATCAGCGGTTGAAAAAAAAAAAAACGACCCAAAATGTATAGAAGTGTGTGTACGTGGCTGTGTGTGTGTATCTGTGTGTGTGTGTGTGTGTGTGGGGGGGAGAGTGTGAGTGTTGCCAAGTTGAATTTATAACCGCAAGGCAGACAGGCTAATAATCAAACAGACGCCCCGCGGAATCAATGTTATACAAACGTGAAGGCAAACCAGCAGGTGGCAGGTGGCAGATGGCATGTGGCAGGTTAGCTGGATTTTTGTATCGTCTGTTTCTCTTCTTTTTTTTCTTTCTCTATCATTGCCTTTTTCTTTTTCGTCTTCTTCTTCTTCTTCTTCTTCAGGTAGGCGTACCTAATTTTCCGTTATTCCCTCTTAACCCAAGCGAAACTGTCGCTTAAGGCCAAAATATGTATATTTCGCCTTCCACATTGAAGTTCAATTTTCACGTTTGTAGCCAAAACACTTTTTACCATAAATCACATAAATATGCAAAAAAAATGAGAAAGAGAAAAGAGAGAGAGAGAGAGAGAGAGAGAGAGAAAAAACGGAATACCGCCCGAAAAATATGGTTATGGATTTCCTAAGGCTCCAAGTTTGGGCCAAAACGTGTTCCGTTGCCAGTTGCTGGCTCAAACAGGATTAGCTTTTAATGCTTTTCGGTTATGTTATTTACAAATGGCTTTTCAAATGATTGCCCCATGCTCATGGTCCTTATTTTTATGTTTTGGTTTTTTGCATATATAATATAAATGTATCTCTGGTTATAATAGTGACCATTTATCAAATCTAATTCAAATATATAGTAGTTGTGATTTAATTTGATTTGTTAATCTGCTTAGGATTCTATATAAATATATGAGAATGTCTTAAAAAGGGTCCTTCATCATAAATAACAATGGCTTCGTCAGGATAATAATGATTTTCAAAAGTTAAGAGATCAGAACCTTAAACAAAAACTATAATTAACATTATGTGCGAATACTTATAGTGACTCAGAATTAGAATTGATGTATCAGAATTATTTAAATTACTTTAACATTTCTTAAAAAAGAATACCAGAAATCGGGTTTGATCTATAGCTGGTTTTATTATTTCAAACGTCAAAGTAAAAGACAACAAAATTTCATTAAATTAAGAGAAAAAATTAAATTACTGTATTATATTTGGACTGCTTGCAGAAATACATACATAATAATCCCACTGGGATCAAAACAATACTTAAAGCTTTTCAGATGATAAATGATAATTAGATTCCACCATGGGAAATGTCATTTTCAATTACATTTAATGGAAAATTATTGTTACACATGATATCAAATAATGTTTAATTACACAATTTGTGTGATTATTACTTAATGTTAGATTAATCGATAGTCATGTGGGCAATCGATGCATCAATCGATTTTTATGTTCTATCAACTAAGATTTAACCAACTAATCTTTGTCTTATTTAAGTTTGTGGTCTACGTTAACGCTTGGCAGATGTAATTTAAAATTTAACTTTTGGCATTTACTTCTAAAATATATTGATTGATCTATTTAAATTTGCAGGTCATTAGCATTAATTAGATTCAGCAATTAGCCATAATTAACTTGTCAGCTGTCAATTAAATCATGATTTTCAGAACCAATTCAACAACAAAATTTCTCAAGCCTTGTAAACTATTGACCTATCTCCATTTTACATCTCCATTTTCTTATTTTCCATCTCTATCACATAGTTGAGGTAAATCGGCTTAAGCTTTTTTTTGTGGATCTAAATTTGTTTGCATTAATTAATTTACTTGTAATTTACTTTGCATTTTCCCGCAGCTCAAGTTGCATAAATATTTGACTTGGCAATGCGCAAAACGCCTCCAACAAATCGGTTAGTCATTCTGCCTGTCAGTCAGTCAGTCAGTTACTCAGTCAGTCAGTCAGTCAAGCAATGGACTTCGCATACTAAGTACAATTAGAGGCGGATGCAGCAGCTGCAGCAAGAACGATTGTTGCAAGGATACGCGGTTAAGGCTCTTAAGAATGCTAAAACTAGAAACAACAAAAAGCATGAAAAACTTTTCCTCTTTTCCCTTCTGGATAAACTTCTACTTTGAGTAATGTCTGCCAGTGTTCAGTCTGTATGTGTGTGTGTGTGTGTAAGTGTGGGTGTGTGTGTTTGTAAATCTGTTGGATTAATTATTACAAGTTGGAATTGTTTACAATGAATTTTCTTGTCTTCTCTCTTTCTGTCTCACACGTTCTATTAGTCTCTCGCTCTATCTTTGTCTTGGCTTGACTTTGGTTTTTCTTTTATACTGATTATGCAGCTTTGCTTTTGGTTGCTTTTTGTTTTGTCTTATCATTTTTATAGTTATGTTCTTCTTTTTCTACTTCTCTCTCTCTCTCTCTGTCTCTCTCCACTGCTTCTCTACTGCTTATTTATTTCTGTTTGTTTTTATCTTAATGGCATGTATAAGTGGAAAGTTTTCGCATTCTGTTTCTTTTCCTTTTAGTTTTTCTCTAAATCTCAATTCCCCTTTCTCTCTCTCTCCCTCTCTCCCTCTCTCTCTCTCACTCTTTCTCTCTCTTTCTCCATCTTACTGTTTTAGCCATAATTTTGCAGCATCATTGGAGCTTGAGAATGAAACGAGCCTTGAAAATCAACTGATGCCAAAGTTGATGATGTCTCCTCGGAGATTTCCGAGTAAAAAGCAAAATGCCAAGTCAGAATTTTTTAATTAAAAACTAATGTGGCATAAATATGAGGGTATGGGTAACATATACATACATACACATACACATACATACATATAAACATATAAACACATACATATTATACACATTTGCCCAGAGAGTAAATTACGCCTAATTGCGAGTGTTTAATTATGCACTAGTTTAATTTTATAGTCTTGTGGTCTGAGGGTAGACAACTTCATATACCCAAAAAATATATACATATATATATATATAGTAGATGTTATATATAGAGACATTAAGTTAGAGGATGGGTGATTGTATGTGTGTGTGTGTGTGCGTGTGTGTGTATTACCATACGTTATATAAATAGAGGCAAGTCCTAATCTGACGCACACTCGCTTTTGCCACCCCTTTCCTTTCACATAATACCCAGCTTTAATTTACGCAAGCGAACCAAAAGTAGCAAATAATTGCTTCCTACATAAGCGTTGATAACATAAAAGGATTTTCCCCAAACCCTCACTACCCTCTCTCCTCTCTTCCTCCCTTTCTCTTTCGCCCTCTTGCACTCTCATGTCTTCAACGCGTTGGCCTTCCTTACAGCTGCTTCAGTTAGTTAGTTATTTTAGTTGATGGGCTTAGCAAGGGAAAAACAAAAGGCAACTTTTCTGCCATACCGAAAGTAAAATTGTTTTTGTGTGGAAATTTATTTATGCACTGGCAGACAAGGCAGCAACACAAGGCAATTGGAAATTCTTTTATTTTCTGTACAGAAAAAACATTGCTAAATATATGTACATACCTACCTATCTATTTGTATATATATATATATATATATATATATATGGTAGAAAAAAAAAAACAGACTTGACCGTTTTCCCATTTTACCACTAATGTGTGCAAATTGGTCTCCTTGGCAGAAAAAAAAATGAGAAAAAATAATGGAAATGATTTGGGAGTAGGAAAACTTGAACGTTTTGCCATATACCCAATTTTCCTCTATTTGGGCTATTTTTATGACCCTTTCTTTCTTGGTGCTGAAAGTTCAATTAACCCTAAACCCCTCCGACCCAATTTACGTTTTCCTTTTCTCCCTTTTTATTTGTTTTTTTTTTTTTTACTTTTCTCATTCACCTTTTGGCCAATTGAACGCTCATTATCAAGTAGAAGGCGGCAGAAAAGAAGTTTGAGTTTCAGTTTTGGTTGAGGTTCAAACAATTTAAAATTAATTGGTTTCAATGTCGGTGCTGTCTGTCCAGGATGTGGTCGAACTCAAATGTTTGGCAGGACAAAGGGACAAAAAACAGGCAAAAAAAAAAGAAAGAGCCACAAATTGGTCAGTTTTTCCATTCTCATCTCTTACTCGGTGTGTGTGTGTGCGTATGTATGTGTGTGGTTTTTACGCAAAATGAAATCATTTGAAAGTGTTGGCATCTCCTTTTGCTCCTTTATTGCCCAAAGCCCAAGCAAACAATAAACCAGAACAGGGTTTTCATTATACTTTCCTTTTTTCCTTTACAAATTTGTCTAACCATCAAAAGAATGAGACTATGAGATGGAGAATGAAAGAGTGGGAGAGCGGGAAAGTGGGTCGAAAATGAGAGGGGAGAGACCATTTTGGGATGAAGTGAAGTGCTGTTACTGGCTAAGGGTGGGATGGGTGTAACGCGCCCTAATTAAATGAAAATTCATGGCGTATGCCCTGCTAACAAAACTTTTGCCCTGCTGTTTGCCATCTACTGACGGTTGGTCTTGTTGCCTCTTCGTTTTTGTTGTTGCTGAAAAGTATCCCCAAAATTACAACCAAACAATGCTTTGAATATTTTGCCAGCACAGACAACATCCGCACACACACACACACGCATCCATAAACACCAGCTGTGTGCGTGTGTGTGTGTGTATGGGAAAGCAACATATTTACAAAGTTGTTTTGTGCTAATAAGATACATTGTTACCGCATGTTAAACTGTCAAAAGAATGGATATATATACATACATACATATACCATATTTGCTGAAAATTGTGTCAATCAGCAAATTTTTTTAATCATTTAAGCTTCAATATTGTTGAAATAAAGTGCAGTAATAATAAATAATTGAATGGATCAATCTAGTTGAACTAATTATTTGAAGGTTATGAATCTATAAAGTCAAATTAACAGAAAGATTCATTATGGCATATAAACAGAAGATAGTAGTAGATAGTAGTTATCGGTATTTAAATGATCTTTAAACACTGCAAAGCGATAAGTTTTATCGATAGCTGATGCCATCTCTAATTGACCTAAGTTTATGCTAATGCAGCTACCTATAGACATATTGAAATGTGCACTCATTCATATCTATCTAATAATTTTGAATTAATATTGTATATTTTTTGATTTTCAATAAAGTGTTTCTTGAACTTTTCGTATTTCATCGGTTTATTACCTTATTGGGGGAAATAATATTTAATTATGCATTATTTGGACAAAAAAATTGAATATATTAATAGGAGAATCGAACGGAAATATAAACATTTATGTTCTCGAGCTAATAGTAAATCTAAGCTTAAACTAAAGTATGAAGATTAATCAAATATAAGACTAACAATAAGTTCTTCTTAGAAATGGAATAATATATAATGTAAATGCCTATAATTCTTCTATCGATCAATTGTATACCAATTCTTAATGAAATTTTCGGAATAACAGTTTAAAGTTTACATTTGATCATACTATATTTAAGAAGTTTTTAGTAACTTAAAATTAAAAGTTTTACATGTTAAGAACAAACTGAAGTGGAATATATACAAATCAGCAAAAAAATGTTATTTTGGTTGTTTGTGAAAAGTTTTGAAAAAGTTTCCTTTATTGGAAATGAATTGGTAATTGATAATTTGATATCTTGAAATATCCCAAAAAAAATTTATCAATATAAAATTTTTTTATATAAATTGTTTATTCTATCGTGTGATATATATTAATGATAATTTAAAAGTTCCTCAAATATTACACATTTTTGTCATGGAAAAATATATTTTCTATTTTTCTTTTCTATTTATGTGCACCTAGCACGTTTCTCAAATTTTAAATTAAAATTTTTGATTTTAATTATTAACATTTCCATTGAAATTTTAGATGTTTTTTTAAATAGGGATTCTTATTCCATTTGCTTTTTCTCTTGTAAGGTTTTCATTTCATTTTTTTCCTTTTTCTTTTGTACTTAAGCATTTTTAAAAAGCATTTTGTTGCCTGGCAGCCAGCATGGCTGTGTCTCAGTCTCAGTCAGGTTTAAGCATTATTTGACTAGTAGTATATATATATATATGTATATATATACAACGCACACTCCTATACATATGAATGTATATACTTACACACACACAGAGATAAAATCGCACACACATGAGCATATAATTACTTTGTATACATTTGCATGGTAACACAAAAACAGTCAGAGACACAGAGTAAACAGGATAAAGGAGAGGGTAGGTGAGGAGAGGCGAGGAAAGGGGGAAAAGAACAATCAGTGTGAGGAAACATTGTATTGCGTATACGCAATGTTGTCTGTACCCAAAACAGCAGTTGTTCCACAAAACTCGAATTCAACTCATCTCAGAGAGTTGGTTGGGCAGGCAGTTTTAAAGTTCCGCCTCTACCTTAGACATCTCTCCCGCCTACTCCCCCCCCCCTATAGTATACTTCGTATACTACACCGTGTAATATGCTACCATGTTATGTCGTAAATGTCGGTTTTTATTATTTTACATACATTCTTGTGTTTGCCATCCGCTTTCATTCTTTAGCTGCCGCTACTGTGGCTGCTGCTCCTGCTGCTGCTGCTACTACTTTTTGTTTTATTTACATTTCAACACGCGTTTGTCGAGCATCTACAATGTCTTGTGCTGTCAGATTCAGGCTTACACACATCTAATTTTCCTATATAATGACACACACAGAAATAGACAGAGGCGCAATGAAAACGAGAGAAAGAGAAACAAAAGAAGTAACAGAATGAGGACAGCAACGAGGACAATGCCGACAATGAGGTTGAAGCATGGAAATGCCATCCTACTTGAGGCAAATATTTAATGTCGTTGATTTTTATAATTAAATGGCAAGAGAAGAAGTAACTGATTAAAGCAGACTTATATATATGTACATGTATAGGATGTTTTGCAATTTATATGCAGCAACAGAAGCAGAAGCAACCACTCTTCTAACTCATTCACATACATTTGTCACACCTGGCGTATGCGTAATGCATTGTAATTTTTCCTGACTTGGTTTCTTTCTCTTTGTTATTTACCTTCTACTTTTCTCCCTTTCGTCCTTCTTTCCTACCCCGTGCTCTTTTACTTTTATTACCTATTCCAAGCTGATTTATATTGGCCCTAATGAAATTTGTTTCATGTGCAGTCAAGCGCATGGAGGCTCCGAAAGCAGCAGAAGGTAGAAAGTAATTTTTATTTTTTGCTCGAGCAAATTACATGAATGAGAATTGCTACCAAATTTGTGAAGAATATATTTGAATTGGTCTATAAAACTGAGAGAAGGAAAAACCGTTTTTTTTTTAATAGCTATATAATTTTAAATGAAATATCTTAACTAAATAAATATGCTCCAAAGCCATTGAAAAAATATGAATAGCATAATTAAAGTAAACTCTTTTGGTTTATGCAACTAACTTAATTAGTGTGTTAATCTTTTAAGTTGGTTTAATACATTAAAAAAGGAAATATTTTATATTAATTCATTAAGTAGTTGGCAGAATGATTTAAGTAAGACAAATGAATTTGTGGATTGAATAGATAGATAAATATTGGATATAAGAAAAAGGAGTTTCTTTGTCTAAAATTATGCTTAAGGCAGTTTAATAGATTACTAGAATCATTGCAGGTATTTATTATCTTTTAGGATAAAAAATTCTTCCAAAGACAACGTTTTCCACATTATTATATTTAAAAATTAATTTAATGATAATAAAATAAAGTATTTCATATATATTTGTATATCTTGACCAACATCTCTTAAGAATTCATTCAATATAATTCGGATAAAGAAACGACTGCAGGAAGAACACTAATTTAGGGCATTTTGAAAGTGTTCTTGGTATTCTGAGATGTTCCAAAGAATAAGGCAAAGAAAGGGAAAGGGAATATACTTTGATGAAGCAAGGATAATAAATATTGTTTAATACTTTTCTACTATTTTGTTTAAATCACTTTTCTCATGTTCCCAATTGCTCCGTACAAAGACTTCTTTAAACAATTTCTTTTTAAAAATATAATTTATCAACTAAAACCGTCAGTTTTATTTGAAATTATTCTATCATGTATTCTGGAAGGAAAAAGGATCTTATCTCTCTTGTTTATAAATTAAGCATTTGATTTGTCTTATTGTTTTTTTCAACTTTGCACATTTTGTTGATAACTAAACAAGTATTTACTTGAAATTTCTCCAATTCTCATTTTTTGATATTTAAGCAAACTAAAAGTTTTATTCATTTAGTTTTTACATTTTGGTTTTCTCTATTTACTTTATTTTCGTATTTTTTTCAAATTGTTTATCACAAAAACAAACAGAGCAGAGCACACAGAATGAAAGCCAATGATTGAGCCACTGTTAATGTGGTTTACGTTAAGCCCACAAATATCAGCCACAAAAACTAAATCAAATTTACAAATCATTAAACAAATCTGACAATCGATTTGGTTGATTCGATTTAATTCCTTTCATACCCTCTCTATCTGTCTAACAAATTTCGCCAAAGCGCCCACACGTAATTAATTAAAATGCAATTTGCATGTCGATAGCGGCAATAGGCAAAAAAAAAGAAGAAGAGATTCTTGCATAAATAGAAAAAATTGAAAAACTATGATAAATATATGCATGGTAATTTATACAGAGATTAAATTAAACTTACCAGGGATTTATGAAGAGTAATTGTATGCAAGTTAACTATTTCGATTTTAGTTTAATAAAAGCTTAGTAATACGTATTTGATGTTGCTAATATAGTTTAAACACGCGACTCACTTTGGCGATACTTTTTAATTGACACACATATACTCGGTATGGAACACTTGACACACCAACTAAACTGGAGTAGAAACGAGCGTGAAAGCTTTTATCAGGATCAGTCTAGTCTATACAACATTTTCCATTTTCCATGGCTAACGAAGCCAATATTGAGGTTTCAACGCGTCACTTGCTTGCATTGCATTGCACACTGAAACGAAGACTGAACGCGACGCGAATCATTTTCTTCTTTCCTTTTTATTTTGCTTTTTTGTTGATAGTTTTCCTTTATTTTTTTTTTTGGTGACCCCGACGAGTCGGCGTAGCTATGTTTGCAGGTGAAGATGCAGCAGCAGTAGCAGCAGCAGCAGGAGCAATAATTTTGGTAGTGCCAGTAGCAGAGCAAAAAACTTGCCAAAACTTCAGACCAGTCCAGTCTAAGCCAGACCAGACCAGACCACCTACAACACGCAACGACGACTGAACGAGCGATTGCGAAAGGACCAACATCACAGCCCCGAAATCAGTCAAGGCACAAGTCGCAGTTGCGTCGCTGTTTCGTAGCAGCAGCAGCAGCAGCAGCAGCAGCAGCAGCAGTAGCAGTAGCAGCAGCGGCAGCAGCAGAAGCAGCAGCAGCAAATCTCAGCTAAATGAGAGACAGTATGGTAGAGAGAGAAAACACAAGACACGAACCCGAACTATGGTAATTTTGGTGTTGTTGTTGCTTTTTTGTATTTTTGTTTGGTTAGCCTGCAATTTGTGTAGCGCATCGGCGTTTTGTCCCGAAGTTGAGACCTTTTATTATTGCTGTTGTTGTTGTTGTTGTTCCTCATCGCCGATGCATGGGTGTAAAATTGTTAGTACAATGCACATACCACAATACATGCCCATGGTTTTTAATACAACTACTACTACTACTTCTACTTCTGGTGCTTCCTGCTGCTGCTGCTGTCGACGCTGCTGCTGCTTCTCCTGATGATACCCAACTGAGAGTTGGCCAAATGGGTAACTTACCATAAAATGGTACAAAATGGAATTGAAACACCAACAGCCACTGTTAGTTTCGAAAGTGTGTAAAGGAATGCGATAAGTTGATGCCTGGCTTAGCTAGAGTCTTGTGTGGGATCAAGAAAACAAAAATAAAGTTTCTATTTTATGCGTAATAATTATGTCAAGGATAATAAGTAGTACTTTGAGGTTAAAATCCATCAAGCTTTATAAATGGACTGTTCAGAAAGTGTGCTCAAAAACTTTCTTTGTCAGCGGTAGCATGTCTCAAACGCTCCATTATATATAGGTGCCAGATGGTTCAATTTTGTAAAGCTTTTATTTTGGCATGAATATATTGTTATTATTAATCAATTAATTAAATCAATCTTAAATAGTACACTATTTCTCGCCAGAATTTTAATACATGATTTATTCTTATTGGTAATTCAAATAGCAGGGTGCAGAAATGTCCTATTTATGTTATAGAGTTCAAAGGTCTGTGAGAACTGATATAAATGTTTCTTATTAAAAAGAAAAAAATTCAGATTCTGTTAGAAAATTTTGCAATAATTTATATATTAAATTAATTTTGATAAAATGATTATTATTATATAAAAACACTTTTGATAAGGAGTTTTAAGAAATCTAATATATTTCTTATGCTAAGAAACTCATATTTATTTTTATGATTTGGTCATTGAAATTGCATAGCCATAGTCCCTGTCCTTTAGTTTTTACATTCCTTTACTCTGTTAACCGCCACTGGGCAATGTTAGATAGTCAACAGAAGGATTAACAGAAATGGAATTGAAACAATGCTTGCTCTCTCAATGTGTTCTGTTCTCTTGTTTCTCTTACTTTGGCGCCTGCGTCAAACTGCGTTCGGCAACAACAACTTTCATCAAAAAGCCGAAACTCTTGCAAAATTCCGACACTGTGCCGATGTAGTGCCAAACAAAAAAACAAAAAAAAACTCTGTTCGTGTTTTTTGGGGGAGGAGTAAAGTAGTAGCTATCGGTAGTCGGTCGTCATCGTCATCGGATAGCGCATAGAACGCAACTTGCTCCACATATTCTAGCCCTACTTACACACATACAATTGCAAGGAGAGAGGGAGATTACAGAGAAGCTGCCATTAGCTGAGCCCATGTCCATCTGCCAGCGTCGCTGCTTTTGTAACGATTGCTGCTGCTGCTGCTGCTGCTGTCGCTGCTACTGCGGCTACTGTTACTGCCGCTACTGGTGATGCGATGCTGCTGCTACAGCTGCTGTTATCAGTTAAACATTTGGACGCCGCCCCGCCACCGCTGCTGTCGCTGCCATCGCCGTCGCTGAATGATAGCGACCCAATTCTTTTATGATTATTTTCCTCACTTGTGAATATTCCCATGGCAGGTATTTTGATTGGTTTTCGTGTGTTCTCATTCTTTTTGTTAAATAACTTGCTACAAAACATTCCTTAAGGCTGCCTCCCCCCATCACCACTCGCACCCCCACCCATTCCGCATTACTACTTGATTTCCCCCTCTCTTAACTTAATTAAATGCTTTTCATTTGGCTTGCATAAATTACAAAGCACTTGAAAGTAGAAGAAAGCGGCAGAGCGAAAGTACCTAAGGCGTTGACTAGTAGGTTGTGCCTAAAATTATGGGCGTGATGGTGGGCGGTATGAGGGTTTCCTCCTCTAACAAAGTTGGCCAACAGTTTATGCAAAATAAAATAAGTGTTTGGCTGCTCTTTTACTTGTCATTTTTTCCGTTTCCAAGTTTTTTTTTTTTTGTTGTTTTTTATTTGGTGTCCTGTACTTAAATATCCTTAAGTGAGTGGCAAAAGTAATTTTGTGTTGCCTACTTTTTTGGGTGGGGGGACACTGCGACAGAAACCACATGTGGCAGAACAAAAAAAAAAATTCACCACAGGCGACTAGCAAATGTCCTGCAGAGTGAAAAATACTTTCTTCTCCTTATTTTATCATTTGCTCTTTTTGATTATTATTTATGTTCTTAACTGAAGAATTTATGATTACTCGATGATTTATGTGCCTTACAACCAGAAAGGATTCGAAACTCCTTTTCCACCTTTTTAACTAAAAAGTTTCTCTCTCTCTCTCTTTTTTAGCATTTGTGTTTTTTTTAAGCAGTTTTTCATCTGCTTGTTTCAGCTGCTTTTTACTGTAAAACTTTTCTTCCAATATTGTTGCAAGTTTCCAGAAGTAACAAACAAAAAAAAAAAAACGAAAACCGAAAAGCGAAAAACAAAAAAATGGCATACAATCTGTCAACGTAAAACAGTCAAGAAAAGAGCTAAGAAAATCAATTGAAAATTGGCCATCGAGTTGAAGTTGGTACCGATTGAGCTCCAGCTTCTGCTGTTGGTCTCAGGTGTTTATGGAAACTTTTTTATTACAAAATCCAAGAGGATATCTACTGTACAACTGACAACTTTGTATAGAAATGACCTGAAAAAAAAAACAGATTCTTCTTTTCTTTTGTATTTCTTCTTTTTTTTTCTTCTCTTTTCTTATTTTTTCATTTTTGTATGTTGTTTTTTAATTTTACAATTGGCAATTATATAGCCATTAGACCGGACACGCCCTTAGCTTATGCTTATACATATTTCATACAACATTTTGCCATGTTATGTATTGTGTCTGTTTCTGTGTCTGTGTCTGTCTCTGTCTCTTGTTGTGGCCATGTTGCCTGTCATTCCACCTGAAGTGTCAAACAAACGGCACAAATTAGCCAAACATTTCACTTTTTCATTTTTTCCACTTATTTTTAGGCATTTTTTGTGTTGTTTTCTTTGATGGGGGCGATGCGCGTGAATTGTAAAACTTTATTTTGACAGCTTTTGGTCTCGGACACCTTGTGTCTGACAGGGAACTGAAGAGATTGGAGGTGGAGGAGGGAAGCTACCTGATGCCAGGTTGTTATAAAACTTTTCTTTAATGTCTTAAATGAGCTTTAAGCAAAAAACAAAGTTTTCTGCTTACTTTTTTCCCGTTCATGTTTTTCTATGTTTTTCTTTGCTGCTTTTTGTTTTTGATATTTTGTTAATTCGTTTAGTGTGACTGACAGATTTTATTTTCAAAGTTTTGTTTTTTTTTTTTCGAATCAGTGGGAGGTGGAAAAATAAACGTAAGGAAAACATATTTAACACAAACATAAAGATGTTTCTGAATAACATTTATGGAATTAAAGCGATCAAAAATCTTTTTAATCAGAAACTATTCCAATTGGGAAATTTATATATATTATATTAATTACATTAATCCTGAACTGTATAATGAGACTTTTAAGTATTTAAAATATACATATTTTTAATATTTAACTGCAACCGAAGTTATCTCATAGTAAATTAAAATAATTATATGAGATTTCGGTGACTGTAAGTGATGGTCAACAGCCTTATTAATAACCAATAATGAAACCAGAATGGGCTCAAATCGAAACCGAAATCGAAAGTGAAGTTTCTTTTATATCTAGAATATAAATTAATGCATAATTTTAAAATATTACAAAATAAATGCGGCATTTCGATAACCACAAAAATGAATCTCATCCAATTCGGGGGGAAGGAAGGAAAACGTTTTCTTAAAGTCAACATAAAAAAAGAAATGTATCCCTCATCTTTTCAAATTCTTTACAGACATATGCTTCAAGTTTGTTCAGCTCCTTAACAAACGATAAAAATATCTTAACAAACTGACCCATCCCTAAACATACACACACACAGCCATACACACACACACAAACAAACATATACTTACAGTAAATGGCAACCTTCCAACCTTCAGCCACTCAATAACTCAATTTTTTTTCTCTCTTTTTGCTTTCGAGTTTGCCTGCTGGTGAAAGGCAGAAATCAATTTTCTTTATCGGCCAGCACTAATATGTCAAATGTATAATACAAAATGGAGGCTGTTGAAAATGTCCTTCACATACATACACACACGCACACGCATACACACAGACACACAGACACAAAGAGAGGCAAACAAACAAACCTCTTTGGTCAAATTTTATCAACTGATTGATTGGGAACCAAAAAAAAAAATATATGTATATATATAAAAAAAAATAAACCAATGCAGAAAAAGGAGAAAAATTGAGGGAGCCTCTCGGAATGAAGTGAGATTTCTTTATTCATTAGTTTCGCCTGGGCACAAATTCATTTTTAATGACATTCTCGGCAGCCGCCTTGAGGAATGTCTTCTTTGCCTTTTGGGGGCTTTTTACAACTCGGCAGATTTCCTGCCATATCTGCCAAGAATCTGGCTAAGTCATAGGGGACGGGGCAGACTCTTTAATGTATTTTTCATGAGTTTGTAAAGTAAAAAAAAAATATCCAAGAGAAGCAGAAAACTTTTTGGATGCGTGCAAATAACTCATATTCATTGATATTCACTTTTTCATCCATATACCAAATATATATATATATATATATATATGTGTATGTATGTGTGTTTGTATGTTTTACTTTGCCTTTGGTTTCCTGGTTTCTAGTTCTTCTATAATTCATAAAATTCCCCATTCTACCACCGAACCAGTCAATGACTTTGGCAATATTTTTTTTCGCTCTGACTAACGGTAATTGCCAGCGCAATGAGCACGACCCAAAGCGTAGTCCTGTCGTGTCCGCTACCAACAAAAAAAAAAAAGGAAGAAAAAATGAAGAAAAATTTCTGATTAAAATAGTGCGACTTATATATAAACTTCTTTATATCCTATACAAAAGGTAGAAATATTTTAACAATCCAACCACCTAAAAGTGGAATCCTTGGTATATCAATGTCTGATCTAAGGATTGTTCCATTGTTGGAATTTAGAGTTAAATCGTAAGGTGGATAAGAACTCTCTAAGAGTTAGACATTGATAAAATATAATATAGCCACTTCAATGTGGTTACAGGGTATCAAAATAAAAAAAAAAATAAAAAGAGAGAGAGAGAGAGACTAAGAGCGTGCAGAAAAAAAGTAAATTGCCCGCAAGCCGCGACTCATAAATATTTTCTAGTCAAAAGGAAACGAAATCTCTCTGCTTGGTGAGTTATTTATGTATCCACGCAGCCTGCCTTCCTGCCCTAGACATCCTCTTCTGCCTATCCCGTCTATTCCACCTTCTACCTTCCCGGGCATAGCCAAGCCCACAGTCCTTTTTGCGATGCCTCGCCCCAATGATCGTTAATCATAATCGACGCATAATATTTAAGAGCGAGAGAGGGGAGAGAGAGAGAGCGAAAACGGAATTCGGAACTAATTTATGTGGAAATGAGTTAATTTCCCTTGCCTTGAATTTGCCTTGTGATTTTCTGCTGATTTCATCGATGCCATGGGCCAAAGTAATTACAGCGACCTTTTCATTGTCGTGAATTTTGTGCAACACGATGAAGAAATAAATAAAAGTAGTTTATTCAATTGTTTAGCATATTTAATGCTAAATTAATTTGAATTTTATTTGGATAAGTCTGTTTATCTAACATAATTCAAAAAGTAATACATATATGATATTAACGGTTACCAGATGTAACCTAGCATTTTGTTATTTATTAATTTATTATTCTAAATGATTTAAAATAAATTGTTTTAAGCTTCAATAGTTGCATTTGATATACTTACATATATTGTTAAATAAATCAAAGTCATTCCATAAATCCAATCACTTTTACCCTATGTGGCATCCAAATCAAAATAAGACCTTAATATGATTAAATTATGTATTAAGATTGATATTTAATTGTTCGTTTTTTAGAAAAATTCTTTTTATTAGTTAGATGTATGTATATAGGAAACGCAATATAAGTTAAGGACATTATAGTCAATCAAAATGGGTAAGATCGAAATGTAGAAAGCAAAAGAGCGGGAACTCTGATCGATCACATTAACCCAGAATTCTTAAATTCAAACCAAATATTAAACCAACATTAAATGTAAAGTTATTAAGCTCTACTTAAAGTGAAACACAGGAATATTAAATGTAAAGTCATGAAACTCTAAATTTTGTAAGACTAAAAATTAATGTGAATTTATCGAAATCTAATTTAATCTTACAATAAATAAATATTGAAATCGAACGATATAACCATCCTATAACGTCACTAGTTTACCAGTTTTTATTTATTATTTAAATTTCAATATTAATTCAATTTATCAATTTCTTTTTCAAATTCATACTTATCGTTTAAAAAACTACTAATACATACCACTTATACTATATCAAATAATCATAACTATATTATAGTTTTATTTGGAAAACTTTAAAAAAGTAAAATATTTGCTTAAAGTTATAACAAAGAGAAAATCGAGCGATTACAATATATACATAGATTGCAATGTACATATGGTATATGATTAAAATATACATATATGGTTAATGCTGTTTAAATTCCATTGTAAATCGATAAAACGATCCCAATTAATTTGTGTTTAATTAACAATTAAATTCTTATCTAAACTTTACCATTAGCTTGGCTTATAAACATTGTGCAATTAATTTGGATTCTCTTAAATAAACAAGTGAAGCAACTCTTGAAGTTTTTAATTTACCACCCACTCAAATATGGTATGTGCTTGCTTGTTCAATTTTAATTGAATTGCTCGAAAATTGTCCAAATGCAACAATGTACTCTTATACCAAAAAAAAAAAAAAAGGGGAGAAAAAAAAACAAGGGAAAACCATGACCAGAGCCAGCGGAAATTGCATTGCACTTGAATGGCATGCCATGACATAGCGAACCGATGCAACCGAAAGAGAGCTGCTCATTAAGGAATTTCAATAAACGGCCTGCGGGTGGCATAGATCATTCCATGATGTTTCTCCATCTCCCTCTCCCTCTCTCTCCCTACAGTTTTCATGTGCTCCTCTTGAACTCACACCGCATTAGTATCGTCATCGTCATCGGCATCGTCATCGGCATCGGCATCGGTATCTGCATTTGGCCATATTCAATGTTGACGATGATTGGCGTGTTATGTGTGACTGGGCCACCCCCCGCGTGTTGTGGTTGTGGTTTGTGTTTCAGTTTCGGTTATCTCATCCTCGGTCACGATTCGATGTCAGGATACTACCTAATATGGAGAGTTTTTGGTGGCATTTTTCGTTAGTTTATGACAAATGTTTTAGTCTGTCTCTTTTGCACTGCTAATGACATCACGTGCTTTTCGCCCGACTGTCATCAATGCTGTACGCACATAAACAAAATACATCAACTGTATCCAATGGTCCACTTTTGGGATTTTGGTTATGTCTCCTTTGCCTCCATTTCGCTTTCTCTATCTCCATGTATGTATGTATGTATGTATATTTATCTATCTGTCTATACGTCTATTTGTCTGTCTATTTGGCTGGTTTTGTTGGCCATGTTGTTGACAGGCAACTGCCAGCCACACCAGCACATCTCAAATGTTTATTTTGACAATTTGTCCAACTTCCTTCAACTCGGAGGATACTCACTCAGCCTCATTTATCGTCAACTGTTAGCGATTTCTTATTCTTTTTTCGGTTTTTTTTTTTTATTATTTAGTATGTATCAGTGAGAAAAATGTAGTGGACATATGTCTATATAAATAATATCGTATCAAGTGAATCGGATTTTGCGGGTGACAAGATAAACATGGAAACGCACACGACTTGAACTTGAATCATTCCACTTGGTCGTCATCAATTGACTGATGGCTTGCCATTTGATTTACAAAAAATAAGAAAATAATGTGAAATCATAATGAACATGATTTTATTTGATTTAGTTTTTTATATGTCATTATTGTTAACCTAAAAGGAAAAGTAAATAAATATTTAAATATATAAATAAATATAAAAAACTAAGAAACGTTAATAATTCTTATTGTTCTAAAATTTCTTCAAATAATTTGAGAGCTTTTAAAAGGATTAACAAATGTCATCAGCCCATAAATAAATATTATCTGTCACCCATTCTTTCCCATGGATATTTTTTTATTTCAAGATGAATGATTTAATCCGGAAAGTTTAGTTATTAATGTTTCAAATTATACGAGTATTTTGTATCCCAAAACAGTTTTTGAATAATTTTTAATATCCTTTGCCGTTAATGGCTAATGGTTAACTATATATTATTTGTAAGAAACTTCGACATGTTCAATTATTTGTCTACCAATCTCAAAAATATAAAAGTTTTATTTTACCTTTAAATTAATGTCCAAAGTCATTTATATATCAGATTTTTACATTTGATTTTTAAAAGTATTCATTAAATTTTTAAAAGCTTTTAAAATTTTTATAAATTGAAAATTTTAAAATTTTTTTGAATTGAAAATATTAAACTAGTTTATGTAATGCAAATTTGTGTATTGTTTTATTATTTAAAAATCCTTGTAACTTGACTAAGAATTTACTAGTTTCTAAAAGTGTCCTCCCTAGATTTTAAGGATACTGTCGTTAAAATCGCCTGGCTATAGTCTACTGATACTGGGTGTATCAAGACAAAGTGATTGAGCATGAGTATTGAATTAATTTTGATATAGGAAAGGAAAATTAATTATTACTGGGACATTTGCACAATGTCGACAAGTTGACTTTTGTTATGGCGAGAGTTGGGGGAGAGAAGGAGGATTTTGATGGGAGGTTTGTTTACTGTCTGTCTCACTGACTAGTTGGTTGTTCAGTGTCGGTTGTCGGTTGTCGGTTGCCGGTTGCCGGTTGGTTGTTGCCAATTACCGCTAATGTCGCGCAGTTGCCGCATTCACATAAAATTAATGATAAGAGCGCAATAAAATAAGTTTAACTGCAGGCGACAGGCGACAACAACAACAACAACAACACCAAGAATAACAGTAAGCTAAGGATGGGAGCGGGTTAAGCGGAATGGCAGCTGTTGCTTTCATTCTGGTCTCTACTGCCACCAGCAGCATCATCATCACCAACATCATCCCCATCCCCATCCTCGTCCCCATCCCCATCCTCAACCTTCATGCAGTTGTGTCAGCAAAAAGGTTATGCCACAATAAAATTAAATCCAACAAGCGTGAAGTAGGTGAAGTGGTTGTTCGGTTGGTTGCTTTCTCGGTTTGTCTGAACTGTTTTTTTCTCTCTCTCTCCTCCTCTTCCTCCTCTATCTCTCTCTCTCTCTCTCTTTTTTTTTTTTTTTGTTGCAAATTGAAAACTTTGGATCTGGTTTACGAGGCAAAGGAGTTACGCTTACGATTGAATGGGGTTTGAGGGGAACTGCCTTCTGGCAGTAGAGGGAAGCGGAGCGGAGATGTTGGTAGAGGCTAATTGCCGTTTGCCTAATTCCCCACAGCTAGCGCTAAGCTCTTTGGGGCATCTCATTCCAGAAGGAAGTCCGTCAGGTCATCAGTTGGCCCCTTATCGTCGCTGTCTTTTGCAGCCAGCCTGACACATTAGCATATTTAACTTTTATCCACTTTTGCAGTCTCCTACTTATCCCTCTAACATTATAGTTTTTTTTTTCAAAGGATCTGTGTACGTACTTGTTTATCTCTCTGGAAATAAGCTTTGAAATGTCGGAATATAAAAGTCTTATATCAATCTTGCCTACAACTTGATGTCCCTTTTTTCCAGTCCTCTGTCCCCAGTCTCCTGTGCCCTTTGTCCCTGTTTCATCTATTTCAGGAAGAAAACTTTCATCACTGCAGGCGAAGACGACGCACCTTTGGAACTTTACTCCTCAACTTCTTTCACTCTATTCCATTCCATTCTATTCGTTTTTTGTTCCTTTTTTTTATTATTTTTTTAACTTTTTCTTTTTTCTCTCGTTTTTCGTTTTTTTGTTTCATGAATAAATTGCGCAGAATTTATGTGCAAAGTTTCTATGCCCCGAAATGAAAGTGGCTAGCGGAGTTTTAGATGAATCTGTTTGGCTTAGTCTGATGACTTATCTGCGTAAATGCAGCCCAGCCAATCTTGGACTATCCTAGACGACCTCTCGAAAGAGAGGCAGTTTTCAGAATTTATTGCTAAAATGTTAATTGAGCAACTTGAAGCAAAATGGAGAGATTTTGACTTTGGCAATTGGTAAAGTTCTTCGAACATCAAAGTTAATGTAGAAATACTGCACCGTAAGATGAGCGAAACAGTTTCCATTTGAAAAAAAATAAATAAATTAAAATCTAAAGAAACAAAGTACATATGTATGTATACATCTAGTCATATAAATGTAGATACTTACACACTTCCATATAAAGTGCATACATATGTGAAGTGTGACCTTCAATTGAGGGTTATTTTTATTCGCATGTCGGAAACTTTTATGTTTATAGAGTCCTGTCAAAATATAATACTCAGGTTAGGTCGCTTGACTGATATACATATCTATGTATGTATAAATATAGAGAGAAAAAGAAAGAGAGAGAGGAATGAGAGAAAACTATGTATGTATATTTTATTTTAGCATGTGACTGATAATTACAGACTGTTAACAAATCATAATCTGTTCCTCGTAGGTAACCCAACAAACATATTGAAGCCAGTCAAATGTGCGCTTTGCTTTTAATTATGTATTTTAGCAACCCTAAGTCATTACCTGGAATTTATAGATAAATAAAATTATTTGATTAACTCTAAACTGAAAACAAAAATAATTAAAGAGGGAAGATAAAGTTGCTTCTAATAAAAGCTGGACTTTAAAAAATAAAATGTCAATGGCTAAAGGACAACAACTAAAATCTGCATTGGAAGAAATCTCTTCTGCGGAAAATGATGCTATTTATCCAATTCATTTTAATTAAAATCCAATTGGCGAAACTTATATAAAATTGATCTCGTATTCCTTTTCAGAACTAAAACAAACACCAAATGGTTCATTTTAAATGCGAGAATAAAGACAATGCTAATGTGGGGCATTATACTTGAGGAAACATTTTTTATAATGATAATATTCCCAGTTGGTATCAAAGGCTGTCAAAATAACATTTCTTTCAATTGAGCCTTTAGTAATAAGAATTTCTTATTTATCAAAATAGCTAACATGTTACAGTAAAGGTATACATACGTAAGTATATTCTAATCGGAAGTATCACCGCATTCGTTGATAAAGTTGGAAATTGGTTGACCTTAAATTTCAAGGGATAATTCGGCTGAAGAATATCCCATGTCTCCGAAGTTCTGGACAATGGCTGTAAAGATTTGATGACCTGAACATTGGAGTTAATTATTATCAATCCTTCGACATCCGTAATCCAAGATGTAGTACATTGATTAAATCCCACAGTATCAATCAGGGTAAGCGAATTTGAGGAAGCCT
Organism: Drosophila sturtevanti; assembly: GCA_018150375.1. Lineage (NCBI taxonomy): Eukaryota > Metazoa > Arthropoda > Insecta > Diptera > Drosophilidae > Drosophila > Drosophila sturtevanti. The sequence goes on along the minus strand of JAECWJ010000562.1, from coordinate 1,041,282 downwards.
TCTAAGTACGTCCGTCGATAAATTGGCAATTGTGTGTTACAGTAGAAGTAAGAGTAAGTAAGTAAGACTCGTCAAAAAATGTATAAATTGATCAACTTTTTAAGAACTTCAATTCGTAAATAAAAGAAATAAATTCCGAAGAAAAGTGAAATCGGAGGCGGCTGTTGATGTTGATCAAGAATACATATATGTACTTTATGGGGTCGGGAATGTTTCCTGCTGCATTTTACATACAATACCCCCTTTTCCTTTTTGGGAAAGTGCTTCACAATCATCTTTTAGGACGAGTCAAAATTGTAGGTTGTAGCACAACACAATTAATACGAATTCATAATTTATGTTAATTTGCTATACTTAAATGGAGGGATCCTTTTTTTTGAAAAAGCTTCTAATGTCACATTTCATTCTATTACGAGTATCCAATAAAATTAGCTTTTTTAAATCGTATATAATGATATATATATATACATAAGTCTAATATTTTTTTATGCATTTGTATTTTAATTAAATGAAAAATTGACAGAGGCAAACAAATGCCAAAGCGCCTTTAAATTGTATTTAATTAATGTTTTATTTAACAATTCAGTCGAAGGAACAATTGCTCTTGATAATTTGCTTATAAAAGGGGGGGATGGGTGGTAGGATGAGGGTGATGCTTATAGGCTTGCCCGATGTGTGGATGGGGTTGACATCGATGGCTGGATAGGAATGGGGAACCGTGTTATGAGTGCCGCCATTGAAAACATGGCGCGAACGATGTTGAGTTTTAATTTATGCACATTCATACGCACACACACACACATACTATACATTCTTATGCATATGTATGTATGTAAGTGTGTGTGTGTGAGTGTGAGTGTTGCGAGGTTTTCATCGACATTTAATTGAAAATAACTCAAGCGTGTCAGCAACGCGCGCGGTTAATGAGCGAGAAACTCGAATGTCTGTCGCGACTTTCTCTCTCTCTTTCTCTCTTCCCCTTTCTCTGCCGTCAACTTTCAATATCTTTTCCGTTATTTTTTTCCATTTTTTCTTTGCTTTTTTTTTTGTTTAGCCAACCAGCCAGCACGTGAATGACATCAATGACAGTGAAAAGGCGTTTTTCTGCACTTAATGAGCACCACCAAAGAAGGCGTTGGGTGGTTTAGCTTGTAGAATGTTGGATGCTGGTAGACAAACAAATACATATATATATATATATATATAGTATCTACACGCAAACACTAGTCTTCTTAGTCTCCCTCATATACACCATCCCTCTGAACAAAAAGCTAAGCAAGTTTTTGGCTTTTTATCTTTGCTCACTGCGCCGTGTGTGCATGTGTGTGTGTGTGTTGTGTGTGACAACTTTATTTATGTGTCTGCAAGGCTCATCTAAAAAAAGAAAAGAAAATAAAACTTTGACTAAAAAGAGGGGAAAAGACTGAAAACTTAAAAGACATTTCCCGCACTATACTTTGTGTTTTTTGTGTCATTAAATCGGTTTGAATAGGTCTTGAGGTGAAAGCGAAATGCAATTGAAAGGCATCTTAAAGAGGAGAAATGCAAGAAAAGAAATAAATTTTGAAAAAATAGCAGATTTTTACACATTCTCCTCTTTAAATAAATTATGAAATTAAAGCATTTAATTTTCTTTTATATGCCCAGGAGATCTGTCATCAAATTCATCAAAATAATACAATTTAAATTTTGACTAGGGAATTCTTTTAATAAATTCAGTATATGATAAGAGTCCCTTATGATTAGTGTCTAATATGGCCCTTGAGAGATGAAGAAAATACAACAACTTAAAGAAAATAAAATTGTTGAACTTATCCACTTAAAGTTTACTAATGAGTTATCAAGTGAATTGACAGGATTTCATTGGCATTAAAGTCAATGTACACAGAGCAAGTAATTAAAATATATTCAGTAATTACAAAAACTAAAGGAATTAGGCAAAATATACATTAGAGAAGAGAAAAAAACATTTTTTGCAAAGAGAAAAGGGAATTCTGAATTAGATAATTTAGGTAAAACAATGTACCCAATATGACATAGCACGGACATTTATATTCAGTCGAGCTGACCTTGTCTAAACTATTTGTTATGAAAAAATTTAGTTATAGCCATTGAAATCATTTAATTTGACCATGTATAGGAATTGCATTGTGGGACAAAATTGGAGTTTATCATATAGAAGCTTCTTCATAATCTTATTCATTAATAGTATTCTAGAACATAGATAGAATAGTATTGATAACTCAAATAGATGATGAACTTTTCATCTTTAAAATGAATACGATCAAAAAAAAAACCATTCATCTTTTATTTCTGTTTTTTCTTTGATTATTCAGCTGAATAACTCAATTTTTGGAGCAGTTCACAGAGGTATTAAGAGATATTTTTGAAGCGAAAATGCTATTAGAATATTTGCGGATTGCAAATGCTTCTTTTAAATTAAAAATTTAGATTCAGAAACTACACTTTTGGAATATTAAAATGTGAAACATTTCATTTTGCAGCCTTCATTAAATGTTATCATAATAATGTAATATTTAAAATGCTATTTCCAGACTTTAAGTTAATTTTTATAACTTGGATATTAGAGTTAATAAAGGCTAATTGTTTCATAAAAAAAAATTGCATATAATATATTCTTATCGTAAAGGCCGTTCAACGTACTTTATCATTGAATGTAAATGTTGTTGTTGTTGTTGTAGCTTTTGCTTTTGCTGTGGCTGTTTATTATCTTGATGCCAGCGTGTTGCCAAGCGTGTAAGGATTAAGATTTACGCAGTGCTGAGACCAAGAGGAAGGAAGGAAGCTACAGCTTCTACTACTGCTACTTCTGCTATGACACCAACCCAGAGCCAGCTGCGACACATGGATGCTCCATTTCCGACAATATTCGGAATGTAAAAACTCAGAGCACCCCCCACAAGACCAAAATATGGTAGATAGGGGGAAAAGCTGCGTAAACCGCATCAGACCAGACCATGGCAGAGCAGACACCAAGAGCAAGTCATACGTTCGCATAGCACTCGACATTGTCGACTGCCTGCGATATGTTGACGATGCCTAGACAACGACAACGACAACGGCAAGGATGACGGTGGCGATGATGATGACGATGGCGACGACGGAGAATTGTGGTCGCTACGTAATATTGCTGAAAACCACAATGAAGAGACGAAGATATGACGAAGGAGAAGTAGAAGCATCAACATTGCGTATACGTAATATTTCAGCATTTGCTAGCACACGCTTCGCTTCCTTTTCCTATATATATATATATATATATGTATGTATGTATGTTAGTGTATTGTATGCGTGTGTATGTGTGTGTGTGTGTGAGTGTGTGCGGTCTACCATTATCTGTCTGGGAAGCCATTAATTTTTCAAGATTGATCCGGTATGCAAATTACTTACACAGAATGTGTACGAAAACGCCAGCAGCGCCATCTACCGACCATCAGACCGACCGGCATATTTCCTCTTTCGCTTGACTTTTTACTACTTTACTTTCTATTATATGCCCGCCCCAGCAACATCCTTACACACACATCCAACTACCTCCGCTTCCTCCCTCAGCGATTTCAACTCAGTTTGTGCTCAAAAATTTGTGTAAATTTTGTGCTAGTATTGTTGTTGTTTTTGTTGCCGTTTGATATGGCTATTTAATTATATGGGCGTGGCTGTGCCATATACATACATATACAGAAATATCGTAATGTTTTTTTTTGTTGGTCTGCGTTTAATGCTTGCCAGGATAATTACTCGCTCTTTGGCATTGATTTAATGCCCATAAATTGTTTCATTTTGTTGCAATTTTAATTACCCTCCACTTTAGTCCTTGTGCATGCTCCACTCACACACACACACACACACACACATATACTTGTATGCACTCAAACGCACCGCATTCGATATGCATACAAATACCAGCACATTAATCCATTGGATATCCTTGAACACATTGACAAGTGGGTCGCAGCTACTTGGAATATGAAGGTATTCGAAATGGCCATACGAACTACAGGAATATTCATATCCCAAATAGGTTAAAGGGGTCTTCAAAATCTATGCAACAAAGCAGAGGGCGATGTATTTCTATTGCAATGGCATAATTGTCAAGCTAAGTCTACGTTAATATCAATTACTAATTGCATTCCCTTCCCCAGCCCCATTCCTTATGTAATAAATAATAGCATCCGCCGACATTCAATTCAAGTCCATGATTTTGCATGTGGGCTTCGATGTGTGTATATATATATTTATTGGTACCTTTTCCCCTTGAATACCTTGGCCAACATTCTATACAATATTAATTGAGTCTAAATTTTTGCATTTATGTACATATATACTATATTAATTGAGCAACGAAAGTGATACAAATAAAAATACTTTTTTAAAACAATTGGAGTTTCTATTCATCGAAATTGTATCAGAGCTAAGCGATGCATAGCTTCCTGCAGAAATTGTGGATCACTCTTAAATATATCCAATATGTTAGACACGAGCCAAGAAGATAATTTTTGCTTTATTTAAAATTTGTGACTGTTTTGGATAAGATACACATACATAATGATACTTTTACACACTTTAATAACAGTTTGTTTATTTAAGAACAAGAGTTTTTTTTTTATAAATAGACAAGATATCATCCCTAGATAACATTTTAGGAGGAATATTAAATTAATGTAAAAATAACAACAATATATATCCAGCACTTTGCGTTTTTTCTCTTTTAATATCATAACAAGAACCAAGTGATGCACTTCTTAATTAAAAACATTGTTCTTTCTTCTAAAAATGCAATGATCAAGCTTATGCAGGACAGTGTACCTGCCGATTCTGAGTATACCCTATACCAAGTAGTTAAACTTTTAAATTAAATTCCCCTCAAAATCTCAATCAATTAAAAAAAGATTTTAAATAAAATTCACGCAAATGCACGCGTTTTCTCCTATCAGTGACCGAAACATACAAGTACTACTGCTTGCAGACACATACACTGCTTGCAGAACAAAGCAACGATTCTCCGATTTGAACGGTACTTGCTGGTACTTTCGAAAATACGATACTTTCAACAGAACTTCAGTTATTCGTTTAAATTTAAAAGTTCAATCTTTAACAGTATCTGAGATATACAGACTAACAGACGGACATGGATACAGCAACTTCTCTCTTAATTCTGATCAAGAATATTTATACTTTATAAAGTTGGAAATGCTTCCTTCTGTCTGTTGTACACTATTACCCTTTGGGCACAGGGTATAATTATGAATTAAGTAGTTTTTGTTAGGAATTTCTCCCCTTTTCTATGATAGTTAAGTAAAAGAAAAAAACAAAAAAATTTATTTTAACGAATATTAAAGATAATTTAAAAGAAACGACTCATATTATACAATTTCAACTTGTAGCTTAAGATTATTTTAATTCTTCATAGGTTTGTAAAAAAAATCTTTTTAAACATTTCATATTTTACCTATTCTGAATTGTGTAGTCTATTTAAATTACTTGGATTAAATAAAAGATGTCTTTTTTACAGAACATAAAGTAAGAAAATTCTTTATAAGAAATGTAAGCATTTATATCTATTTGATTATGTTTTTTGGTATGTACAACAAATGTGTCAATTTAGTAAAATTATTAATAATATAGTTTTCCAAGTTATTTTATACACATTTTGTTTTTCGCTTCAAATTTTACCTCTGCCTTTGGGCTAACTAGCTGCCAATTATAGACTAAAATCGTGCGCGTAATTTATTTGTATATTTGCTGGAAATTTATGCAACGCACACACACACACACACATCCACTCACACACACACACAGAGCACACGCACATGCAAAAACCCATGGGTTTTGCTGGCATGTAAACCAATTAAATGGCCATGGACGTGTTTTGTTTGTTTTATAATTTTGATTTTGTTACCAGAACATGCAATGTTAAAGTTCATTTTGTTTTTTTTTTTTTTATTTGCTGGCTGTTCTCTGAGGCGAGTGTGAGGCGTCTTTGGATAATTTGTCCCGAATACCACGAAACGTAGATACACACACACACACTCCACACACATACTCACATACATACTTAATTTATACATACATATATATACTTATTTTGCTACCAACAACAAAAGCAAAAAATACATTCAATTTAACGCTTGAGTTCGGTTTTTGAGTCAAGAGAGAAGAGAAAAAATAAAGCAAATATACATATATATGTGTATGTATGTATGTATGTACGTATAAACTTCTGTATGTATGTTTGTGTTTTAGTTACGTTGATTTATGCAAAGCTTTTGGCTAACGCCAAAAGATAACGCGTTGCGGCTCGTCGCTTCCTGCAAGTGGCAGATGGCGGCCAAGGGAAAAGGTAGAAATATCCCACCCTATGTGCCATCTCCCCCACCAACTTATTTCCAACCCCCTCCACCTACTCCTCTGCCTCTTCCTTCCCCTTACTACTCATCACACCAGTTTGTTTGACCATGTTGTTAGGCTCTAAGCCTGGTTGGCTTTTGTTTTCCGTCATGATTGTTATCAGACTCTTGTTAGAGATAGAAATTTTCGGTAGCTAGTTTCGCGTTTTGTTTGCCCTTGTCCCATTGTGTGTCTGTGTGTGTGTGTGTGTGTGTGTGTGTGTGTTTTGCCGTGTGTGACTACGTATTTTGATGTTTGTGTGTGTGTGTGTGTGTCTGTGTATGTTTTGTACTTGTATTACCTTGTAAACAAAACCCTCATCATTATCATCATCATCCCGTGGTAGGTAAGACTTGACTTGACTTTTGTTTAACATTAAACCAGCTGTAAAGCGATCTTTGTCATACACACACATCACACACACCCCCACTTACATGTCCTCAAATTTAAGCCAAATCTTAAGGATGTTGATTTGCATCCACCATTTAATTTACGAGAAATTTAATATCCTCAATGTTAAGTACAATTTTTGACACATTATTTGATTTGAAATGAATTGAAATTATACAAATTCTAATTATGCAACAATTCAAAGACAACAAAGGAGATGAATAATAGTCCAAATACATGAGAATAAAAATGAGAATAAATGTATTAAATTTAGTTTACACTTTAACTGTCCGAATCTGATTTATAATTGACTTACTTTAGAGAGTTAATTCACATCTGTCCATATGGACAGACTGAACAGATTGTGGAATAAACTGAAATTGAGAAGTCGACATGCACTTGGAAAAGCTGGTTAGACGACTATCTGACCAAGTATCCATCTTGGCATCTTAGGGAAATTCCTGATGGTTATAATCCATCACATTTTGCCACAACATCTGGAAAGTATTATTCGATTCAAATATATATACAAAGAAAAGACTTGATTTTTCTATAAATTAAATTGAGTTTGAACTTGATTTTGAAGAGATGCAGTAAAAAATGATATCGGAATAAATGCTTCTAAAATTATGAAACCCGAAATATGTTTACGGAATCAAGGAAAAAGCAGAACTAAGATTTGAAGAATTAAATGGGTAGATGAAAATCTAATTGGATGAGGAAAAAGCAAAATCTATTATCTACCCAAAAATGACATTGACAAATTGCCTCATCATTTATTTATTTGCTAATTTTTATATTTATTTATAATTTTAATTTGACGACATTCATCGATAGAATATTATATTGTTTTGATTTATTGTTGTAAGATAGCTCTTGTTGCACTTTATTTTTTTTTTTTTTTTAAAAGCAATTATTGTAATTATATAGGTGACACATCAAACGCACTTGATGATTTGATTTTTTCGCTGAGTGTAGATAATGATTGTACGCCAAATTTACAAATATTTCATATAATCCTTTTCAATCTCATTGCTTGGCTACTGCATTCCAATGTTCATTTTGTAAATTGAAATATGAAACCAAAAATGCAATTTGTATAAATAATTATGCCTGGCCGCAGTCCTGAAATATTCCATCAACAATTCATGTAATTCATAAACACAAAGCCATTGGTATTTGGCCGGCCTTCCGCCAAAGACCCCCCCCACTGCACCCATACATACACACACACACACACAGCAGATACCCATATGTACATATGTATTTTTAAAAGTGTGTGTTTGTGTGTGTGTGTTTGTCTGTTGGTGTGTGAGCAAGGAAGCATATTAAACTTTAGTTATTTATATTAAAATTTTGCTTTATTGATGTGGTTTATACATATATTTTGACCTTTTTTATGAGGTTTAGTTTTTCATTTTAACGTTTTCTGTTTTCATTTTTTTTTTTCCTTTTATTGGGTTGGTTGTTGTGTTTTTCTTTTTTTAACCAAGCTGTTACACATATCCAACTGTATATGCAGTAGCTCATCTTACCCACCACATTCGACCCACCAACCCGACCCCAGTTGAATTTCTTTCGTAACACTCATCTATACAACCACTTCTCCCACCCACCCACACACATGCACACACACACAACACACACACATATCCCACACACCCATTTCGCTTAACTTGACCTTTTTTTTTTTGGGGGTTTTTTTTTGTTTTTGGTGTATTGCTGTTGCTGTTGCTTTTGGTAGTGGGCTCTTTTGGCATGTGTTTGGCAATTTCCTGGGCTACGAACGAGTTGACCACAAAAAAAGCTAAGCCAAAAAGCAAATACAAAGCAATGAGCAAATAAAAACCAAACCCAAGCAATCAACAAATACATTTCAACAGCACCTTATAAAAGTATTTGAACCTTATGCTGACCAAATTTTATCGCATTTGACACACACACACACATACACACACACAGAGAGAGAGAGAGAGAGAGAGGGAGAGAGGAGGGTAAAGAGTAATACAGAGGTTGAACAAACGATAGTGGGGAATGGTATGGCATTGATTTTGGCTTTTATTAGCTGCACAACAAGATGGCCAGCAACTGAAAGCAGCAGCAGCAGCAGCTCTATGAGAATGTGGGATGAGGAAGTAAGGGGGGTGGTACTCGTGGCAGTGTCTCGCTTGACTTCACTTCATCGATGTGGGTTCTCCGCACTTCAACTGCAATTGCCGTAATCCATGGGCTGGTGGCGTGGGATCACGTCCAACCATGTTAGCCGAGAGTATATCTTTTTAAAACATTGTTAAAGTTTTGCCATAGTTTTTCAGCTGCTGATTGGCAACCCTTATGCCCCCCATTTTTCAAATCCTTGAATGTGTCGAACTACCGATTACCTAAAAGGGTATATTCATTTTGGAAAAACATAAACAAAATTTGGATTTGAATTATAAAAGCGTTTAAGTAGGTATAAAAATAATCAAAACTAAGATTGACGAAAGAATCCTTTTAGTATCTTCTTTCCCTGTAAAGGATCCCCTTGATGGGTTAGATTAATTAGTAATCTGATAAATAACACGGTTTCTTCGGCTCTAGTTTTTAAAATGATCCAAAAGTTGTCTGGTATCGTGATCGTAGGTAAAAAATATGTTTAAGGGGTCATTAAAGAACTCGATTTTGATTCAAAGGATCTTAGCTATAAAATTTGTATTATTTATTTATGAAAAGTCGTTTAACATATACATATATTTTGACTTATTTTTGAAATGAATAAAGAGATAGATCAAAACTTTGTACAAATAGAAAACTAATGACTATGAATACATAATCAAGGAACGTTTAAAAAGATGAATAATTATATTCAATGCATGCGGCTAAAGAAAGGATCAATAATAAGCAAAAGAATCGCTTTAATATAATTTTTCATTTGTTTCAAAATTTCAAATATTTACTGTAAAATTAATCTCAATATCGGAATATAAATTTATCAAAAGACAATTTGTTAATAATAAAATCAACTTTATTCTATACATTAAATATTGAAAAACATTTTAAAAAGCAAAGCTCAAGTAGGAAATTTAAGATTAATTATGAAAATGAATTTTCTATTGCGAAACTTGGAATGAATTAGTTTAAAGCTGAATTACATTAATTCACATTGAAATGATATATCTATATATAATGTAAATCCGTTCACATTATCCTAGTTTTACTCATAACTAACTTACCATAATAACGAACAATCAAAGTCTATATATTTTTCATAATCTATTTTTATTCTTAGAATTTTTGCTTAATTTGCATTCCTTTCCATACGATAATTATAACCAAATCTGTATTGTACACAAATCCAAAAATATTGCTAAAAGCACCTTAATTTCTGTTGATTAGATAAGAGTTGCAATTCAATAAATTTCTTCATGGTAATTTCTCTTTTTCTATCTATTCTATCTTGATTTAGACAAATCCTAGAAAAAGGTATCAAATAATCCAGATTTTCTACTTTACAGCATTATATTCTATGCTTGTGCTCGCTCTGTCGTCTTTTTTATTGAATTCGAGTTCAATTTGTTTTTATTGATTTGCCATTTTGCACTACACCCTCGATTGTCGATCCCCGTTGCTGCCTCCCCCCCTCCCCCACCTCCGGAGAGATGTGACGGAAATTGTCAATGTTTTACAATAGTTGCTTCTCGATTCGCGCAAGCTACATCATCATGGGTTTTTGAGTTTTATGTGCACTTGATAAAATTTCAATAGTTGAAATCCCACACGCTTTCCACCACCACCCAATCCAAATCCAATCCCCCCTCCCGCAAACCATGTACCCCCTTCATGGCATTTGCCGTTGTCGTTACTTTGACTCCACATTTTCTTTTTTTCTTTTTTTTTTTTTCAGCTGTCTGTTGTTTTACACTCGCATTGCCTTTTGGGTTTGGCCTTTAGTTTTATGTGATATTAAAATTGATAGCAAATCGCTGCTGCAACGCATTTCAAGTGCTCACTTATTTCTTCTTTTTTTGTTTTTTTTTTTTTTTTGTCCCCTTCCTCTTTAGTTTTTTAGGCAAATCCCAGGACTAGCCAGAGAAAGAAAAGAGAAAGCGCTCAGAATCGTGTCGGATTTTAGTTTTTTTTTTTTATATATATACATATATGGATATATGTATACATATGTACTATATGTATATCTTTTCTGTTCTTTATGGCAAATTGATTTTCATGCGAATTTCAATAAAGCCAATTTCATATTGCGCATACGCACTATTGGATGACAAAATGCGGATGGCTTAAAAGCTGGTATGCTTTCAGCTGCTTTTTTTTTGCTCTGACATTGTTAGGAAAATTTTAATAATCTGAAATAGATATAGTAGACAGTTATGGTATGCATCAAAGAGAAAATAATGGCAAAAATATGTAAACTAGACAAAAAAAAAAAAAAATTGTAAGGAATATTGTTAATAAAGCAGTTCGAAAGGCGACAGCTGAAAGAAACGAAGCAAAAAAAAAGAGTTAAGTAGAAATATCATCTGTGATAGAGCCAAAAATAGGAATAGGAATAGGATTTCTTAAAAAGTGGCCAAAATAAAGACCTAATTTGTCGAATCATATATTTAAATATGTAGCATAAGACTTGGATAAGTTATTAGTTATAGCAAGTCAAGAAAAAGATTGAATTATTTAACTTTTTAATAGCTAATTAACAGCTTTTATTAAACTCATAAAGTTTTCAGAAATTTATATTTGCGATTAGCAAAAATCATGAGTTGAAAAAGTTTTCAAGATCTCTAGGAAAATTAAATGAAGCAAATAAAATCCAAGAAGGTATCAAATTAATTTTGAAATTACAAATAAAACAAATATAAAATATTTTATTTCGATTATTTCAATAGTTGTTTAAAACGTTGATAATAATTCTTAAATTACTTTAAAGTGCATTTGCTTTTGAAATCCCTTAACTAAATCAAAGTTAAACATTTTATTAGCTTCACCCAGCGGAGTCACAAAGCAACTTTCAATTAAATAGCTCGACATGGCTAGAAGATGGGGCTAGACCCCACCCCCACACCAACCATCGCCACTACCAAGTCCCTACAGAATTAGAGACGTCAAACAAAAGAGCCCACGGACCAGGCCATGAATTCATTTAAAAGAAGAGAAAAAAAAGTAAAGCAACAAAAACAAAAAACAAAATAAAAAAAAAAGAATAAGAGAAAAAAAGTTGTTGCAGTTAGAAAACAAAAGAAACTGCCATTGTGCAATTAAAATTGTATGGCACTGGGGAAATGGCAGAGGCAATGGCAAGAACAGGAGCACAAAATGAGGCTGGAGCAAAGAAGAAGAAGTTCAGCTGCCTGCCGATAAGAGAAATTAAAACAAACAGATGCCCCTGCAACTTGTCCCCTCTATCGGTCTCCCTCTCTCTTCTTTAGATTCTCTCTTTCTTTCTTTCATTCGGTGTGTAACTGAACAATCTGTACAATTTCCAAAGTGACACAGTGCAAAGCAAATACGCGCCCGCACCCAAAAGGTTCAATATATGTCCAGAACGAGATTCAGAATCCAAGTCCTTGAGCATCTACAGCTGGCCATGTTTACGGCATATCATGACAGTTTTCTTTTCTTTTTCTCCTGTTCAATTTTTTCTCTTGTTTTTTTTTTTTATATATCCATGTATATATATATATATTCTTTATTTTTTGTTTATTTTTATACCCTTGCAGAGGGTATATTAATTTTGGTCAGAAGTTTGCAACGCACAGAAAAGCATCTCCGACTATATAAAGTATATATATTCTTGATCAGCATGAATAGCCGAGTCGATATGACCATGTCCGTCTGTCCGTCTGTCCGTCTGTCTGGATCAACAGCTTCTCCTCCGAGACCATAAGAGCTACAGAGCTGAGATTTTCAGCATAGGCTCCTTTTGCTGCAGGCATTGTATATCTCGGAATCATCCCGATCGGACGACTATATCATATAGCTCCCATAGGAACGATCGGTCAGGAATAAGCTTTATCCTCAATAACTCTGTTCTTTTTTTAACCGAATGCCACGAAATTTGATATTTATGAGTTTAATATGCTTCTTGATACTTTAACCAAGTTTGATCAGAATCGGACGACTATATCATATAACTCCCATAGGAACGATCGGTCATAAATAAGGATTATCCTCCATAACTACCGTTGTTTTTCAACCCGAATCCACGAAATTTGATATTTATGAGTTTAATATGCTTCTTGATACTTCAACCAAGTTTGATCTGAATCGGACGACTATATCATATAGCTCCCATAGGACCGATCGGTCATGAATAAACCAGGTTCTATAAAAAGTTGATATTTATGAGTTTCATATGCTTTTGTTTCCCACCCATCTACTCTAAACCAGTTGATCTGTCGTGGGTTTGTAGCATGGGGAATGGGCTCTGCTATAGGGACAACGGTACAAAAAAATTTTGTATGAAAAATTTTTTCCCCAATGCTCAAAATATTGAATTTGTAAGTTTGGTATGTTTCAATTTAATATCTTTTGATAAATTATATAAAAAATGTGCAAGGTTATTAGAACTTCGGCACGGCCAGCTAGTTTTTTTCTTGTTTTCTTTGACTTTAACTTGTCACAGTTGTTCAAGTAGTCGGGTCCAGTTCTAGATGATTTTGGTTTCTCGTTTTCCACCATCTACAAAAATTTTTTTTTTTTTTTTTTTTTTTTTTGGGGGGGAAAGGGGGTTTGGGAGGGGGGGAGGGGTCCCTTTTATTTTATATATTTTTTTTTTTTTTTGTGTTTTTTAAAGGGGATTAGGGAAGGTTGGAGGGGGGAGGGTAAGCACAAACAGCAGCCATAAACACTCGACTCCAATTGGCAGCTGGCTAAATTTGCTGTGAATGTAAAGTTTCCCTTTTAAAGTATAATATTCCCTGAGAATTGCTAAAGTTTTTTCATGAATACGAATTGTTACCGGATTCGCTTGATTAGAAGGCAAAAAAAACACTTCTACATTTTTTTACCTTTTTTTTTGGGACAAATTTTTTAAGTGATTTTTTTTAAGTCAATATTGATTTTTTTCCATACATATCTTATGTGTGTAAGATCTCTGGACCTATTCTTATAAAAGAATTTAGATCCAGAGGGAAAGGTGGCAACACAGCGAAGTCAGTCGAGAATGAGAGTCGCAGAAATCAGTCAAAGATACAAAATGAAATCCACAAAAGTGAGAATTGAGAAGTAGAAAACAGTGACACGTCATATACTAATACTTATAAATTGCATACTCTTAGCATACAGGAAGTCTTAAATATTGTGGCTAAATATTAAATATATACTTTAAAAATTTTAAGTATTAAGCTCTTAAATTTTTATATATATAATAAGTGTTAATGAGATTAGTTCTACAAAACTAAATATTGCTCCCCATATTTTCTCATTAATCATCAAATCATCATGTTTTCTAGGATTTGAAAAACGCTAGGGTATTAAATCGGATGACCCTAATACAGGAAAAGTTTTATTTACTTCCTTGGTGCCTCCGGTAGTGGCTTACCAGATTGGATTCCTCAACTGCCAGGGAAACTGAATTTCGCCGCTGACTTATATCCTTGAAGAAATTCATTTGAGTTAATGTCTTACAAAAGTCAGTTTTCATTGCCCTTTGCTCTTTTTTCGGTATTTTTTTTACAAGTGTAGCAGAACGATTGGTTTAAACAGTAATAATCATTTACATGTTTACTAACACTAGCGCTTAACAGAACTAAGTTTTAATAGAACGTGAACTCTTAACATAAAGTGGATAACAGAAATGCAAAATAAATATTAAAAGTGACCATTAAGTAGGGTTGCCATCCGTCCAGGATTTCCGGGACATGTCCTGATTTTGCAGGTAATGTCCCGGTATCCCGACCCGACATGAAATTGTCAAGGTTTTCTATTATTTTGATAAAAAATGTTAATGTGTTGAAAAAATAGGCAGTGTGGCAGAAGTACACTAATAATTAATATAATATTATAATAATAATTAATCTGAGGTATGTCCATTAAGGCAAAATAACATAATACTTAGTTGGAAAATAAGAGTACTTTTTAACATACATACATATATAATGCTAAAATAAATAAAAATAAAAAAGACTACCTACTACAGAAATTAGTTATGTATAATTTACTCTTCATTTTTATAACATTCCATTTCCTCGTTATAGTCAATTGCTGTTGTTTCATTAACTTAAATGAAAGAGAAAAATATTAAAGGAAATGTACTTTCTTGTGTATTCGCTTTTTAAAATCAAAATACATGAACATTTTAAGAGGGACAAGACCGTTCAATATTCAAGTATTATGGCATCTGCATCATTATTCTCACGGGCTTCGCTATATTTCTAGCGGCTTGTTATCTTTTTTTACTGCATGTTTATTTCCCTTTTATGTCTTTTACATTTTATTCTTCTTTCGAGATTCTGCTGGTACCTACTCTGTTTTTTTTTTTTCAACTCTTGTGGGCGTTTAAGTAATTGCTTCGATATGCAGATCTAATGTATGTAATTTTTTAATTAAAACTAACGCAAAATGGCTATGAGCTGATGAAAATTATGGCCAATTAGGCTAGCCGCAAGCGATGCCAAATGGCTTTGCCAACTAACTAAGTAAAGTCCGAGTATGTATGTATGTATATAGTAGTAGAGGGTCATGTGTCAACAGAGCAAACTGCTGGCATTGCACTGGATTGTGGTTCTCCTATGTTGTGTGTGTGTGCGAGTGTGTGTGTGTAATGAGGCTTAATTTGTAAAATTCCATGGCTTATAATTGGCATCGGGCTGACCGCAAGGCAAAGCAAAGCAACGCAAATCGGTGAACTGGGGCAAGTGCAAAGTGTAATTATGTGGTCACTTGGTCAGGCGTAAATCCTCATGTGTGTGTGTGTGTGTGTGTGTGTGAGTATTTGTGTGTGTGGCTGAGTTGTGTGCGAGTGTGTGGCTAAAACTTAAACAAAAACTCTCTTGGGGTAGTGAGAAAAACTGAAAAAGAAAACTTCATAATTTAAGCCACACAATTGTGTAGAATTTTCCTTCGCGTTTTATAGCAGGCAATAAAAATAAGTGGCATTATTTTTACACCTCGCTCTCGAACTTATCCAAAAGACCACAAAATGCATACAAAAATTAAGTTTTCAAAAACAATAGCAAAAGAAAATTGTACAGGAAGTCAATAAGCAACACATGATCGAATTCGATATACCCTTGTTATAAAGTTGGAAAATACATTACACAGTTTCCTTATTTAAAAGAATTTTTCAACAGTTTGCTATATATACGATTCAGTTGATTCATAATCTGTAAAAAATCAGTGAAGTTACCAATTTGAAGAGTCTTATTTATTATGAAAATCCATTTTTCTTGAAATTAACTTTTTGCGATTAGATGAGATATTATTTATTCTTGATTTATTTAAAGTCATGTCGGTAATTTAATAAAAAGTCAACCTGTAGTGGATAAATTGAAGACTTTGATTTAGATAATTTAAAAACTAGATTGAACAGTTTTTTAAGAAGCATAACAAATTTAAAAAATTACAAAATTTGATTTTCAATATATAAAAGTAGGTCGCATTTATTTATTTATTTTTTTTTAACTTTTGTTGAACTTAGAATATTGATGTGTATATACTGCATTTCTCGATCTGAATTTTGACTGAATTTTTTGATCTGAACCAAAACTGCTAAATATCGATGTAAAATCGATGTCATAGCTTTAATTAATCTTTGAAATCAGTCATGGAAAAATAGATGTCAGGCTTCTGGAAAATTTTCCGAACGCTGCAAATTTAGCAATAAAGTGAATATACTTCATATGATGCCCTACAAATAATTTATAACATGCAACGTGGCTAGTGTCATAGCAAAAGTTTACTTTTTTCATTTTTATTAGCCAACTTTGTCCTTTTTGCGGGGCGAATGCACATTTTCGACGAAAAACTTTCGCCGTTGTCCTTTTTTTTTTTTTTTTATTTTTTTCTTGTAATTTTTTGTATTTTGTTTGAAACCATTGTTTCGTTGTAAATGGATAACACTGGATGGGCATAATCCTGCTGCTGTACGATGGCAGATGTTTGAGTCAGCAGACCTAAACTTTAAAGCTGCAACAGTTGCAGGATACTTAAACTGCAATTCCTATGAGGTTAGAAAGGATAGTGGAGGCGTTGGTAAGGTCGAGGGTCAAACTTTTTCTGTCTTTCTTCTAACTTACTGACAATGTCCCATAAATGACGTTGCTTTTGGCATTATGTAATGGTGCGTATTAGGCATGTAATTGGTATTACAATTTTCGTATCTAATTAACCCAAAATAACTTTCCAAGATGCCAAAAATACCCATAAATGAAATTACTTTCTCTAGTTTTGGTGGAGGGGGGGTGAGTGGTGTGGTGTGTGGTCTGTGGGTAGGGGATGAATTGTAGGTTCAGTTATTTGTCTGCGTATTTGCCATTCATAGCGAAGTCTTTCCCAAATTAACTGAAATTGTATTGAAATTTTTCAATCATTTCCCTTCACTCAGTCTTGGAAATCTTTTATCTCTCTTGGCTCCATTTAACTTAATTTACAGTCAAGCAGCCCGTAACGTCAAGATGGCACAGAGTCTTTGTGTTTCTCTGTTTTTTTTTTTTTTTTTTTTTGGTTGCATGTGCCACCACCTTCTCGGAAAGTAATTCTTCTTCTCTGTTGCTTCTTTTGCACTTACACGAAATGAAAATGCAAGCCGAAAAATGGTAAAAGTAACTGCAATGAGCTGCCGAAAGCCGCGTTGACATTTTCATTTAAATTATGCACATCACTTGAACTTCCTTCGCGCACACACACACACACACACACACACAGATTTACCACACAAAGCCGCACACACGCAGATACTTGGGCAATGGAGTGAAAGCCCAAGACAGTGCCAACAAAGACGTAAGATAACCCAAGGATTCTTCCTTTTATTCATTTCTTCTCTCACTTACAGCCTGGCAACTTTTTGTCATCGCACATTTTACAGTTATGGGAATGGCAATGGCAACTTTTGCCATCATCTCCCTACTCTCTCACTCTCCCTCTTTCTCTCTCTATCATACATTCCTTCCCCCTCCCCCTCAGCCATGGGCTCGGCACTGGCATTGTCTGGAGTGCAGATTCAGATACAGATTCCGGTGCTGTTCGCTGCTCGCTGCCCGCTGCCGACTAATTAAAACGGAAATCCACAATGGCCCCCTGCCCAGCACTTCCGTTTAAGTAGCATACAAAAAGTTAAAGAAATTTTTTATGTTTTTTTGGAAACCAACCCCCCCTCCCCTTTCCCCTTTCCCATTGCTCTAAAGTTTTCTTTTTTTATTATTATAATTTCCCGGCCATGGCATCGGATGAAGCTTAAGAAGAAGAAAATGCTAAAGAACATGGCAAAGCTCTTGTAAGCACTCGCTAAGCCGTAAAGAACAAAAAGGAAAAACCAAAACAAAAAAAAAAAAAGAAAATGAAATGAACAATTTTTATTTTATTTTCTTTTTTTGTCGCCTGCCCTTTGCGTTTAGTTAGTCAATGGTGTAAAATTAATAAAAATTACCAAAGGCAACTTGCACTAGGTGGAAAAAGTTTCGATGCTTCAGTCATAAAGAAATTGTTGTTCTTATAAATGCCTACGAGTATAAGGCTCTAAGCATAATAATTATTTAAGCAATTAACATTAATTAAATGTGAAAATCTGGAATACATTCCTGTAAACAAACAGAAATATGTTTTAAATATTTAGATTATGGTATAGGAATCTATAGATAGCAATTTATATATATGAATATATATACATATATCGGCGACTTGGTTAGATTATCATCCTGATAAGGCTAGTCTTGACTATTTCAGTCTCAGTGTGTTGACCGGTTTCCGTTCTCAATCAAAGTGAACCCTTTCATAGACGCCCATCGTCTACCAACACTATAACCAACACTGAGCCGCACTCAAAGTCAGTATATACTGACCTCACACTCTTTTATTACTGTATGATTCTATGTATTCTGATATTAAATAGAGCAACACTGGTCATAACCATATAAAAGTTGGCGGGTAATTTCAAATTACTCCACATTCTGCAATTTATCTCCAAAATATACATATACATATATAAAATATTATATATATATAATATTATATATAATATTATTATTACATTTTATATTATTTTTATTATTTGTTATAATATTATTATTATATATTTTTATATTATTAACATGTATTTTATTATTTTATTATCATATTGTTTTAATGAAATTATATTTTAGCGGCTAAGTTAAAATATAAACATTATATATTAGTGACTTCAACGAATTTAGCCTAAGGAAAATACCAAAAAGGCAGATTCATTAATTCATTTCGTTAGCAATGGGCAACAATCTCATTCCAGACTCTATGCAAAAAATAGAAATTGTATAATAACGAATTTTTTATTTCACACTATTTCTTGTTGTTTAATTCCAGGCTTAAACCTTTATTAAAGAAGCTAACAATTATAAGAATATTTTCGGTCAAAAAAGTTTTCTTCCTGTGGTAAAACTGTAAATCCAAATGTATAATTTTTCATGTGTTTCCAATTTTTTTTTCGTTTGTGTTGAGTTCCTTTTTTTTTGTTTTTACAGAATTTTTGGTGCACTAACTAGGACATTCTCTATTTCGCCATTGGATATACCAAAAACAGGAAACAGTGATAATTTTTTTTTTTTTTTGGTATTTCGCCATTCTTCTATAGGTTTTCTTGAACAAACAAAATGATTCAAATTAAAAGAGAAATACAGAGAAGTTTGAAAAAAGCCTACATATATTTTCTTATATCCAATACCAATAATGGCCATTAATACTATTTGCGGTTATCAATTGTCGCTCGAATTAAACTGCTGGGAGGCCAATTAAATTATATTTCGAAGAAACTTAATAGGAATATTGAATATAAGTTTTCAGTGGCTTGCCAATGGGAATTAAATCAAGGTAGGCAGGTTGGAAAAGGTATCAAGTAATAATTTTTCTAGAATGTATAATGCTTAAAAGCGTAAGCTTGTTGCAATCTTTTGATAATTAACAGGCAAAGTCAACTAATCAGACAATATATCTATGAAAAACTCAGCCTCTTAATTTTATGCAGAATATCGTCCCGAAAATTCTTTAGTTTGCAAGCGTTTCTCTGCCGACTTTGAGTATACCCTGTACCAAGTAGTCATACAAAGTAATCACGCATTTTAATAAGAAATTTATAATTAAAATTCTCTTAAAATGTCGCAACAGCAAATTTATTACCGAAACTTATACTGCTTGTAGGAACTTTTACTGCTTGTTGGAAGTAATACTGCTTGCAGAACAAAGAGTTTAGCCCATTTTATCTCATTCACTTGCTTATGTATGTATATTAACCATTCTCGTACTTTCAATACAAACCTATCTATTTATTAAAAGAAGGCTTGGCGAAAATATGAAAGAAACTTAATCGGATGTTGACACTACATTCGGTTGCTTCGGATCTTATAGTTCGATCTAGGTGTTCATACGGACGGTCAGAGGGATAGATGGACATGGCTATATTGACTCGGCTATCAACAGCCGAGATGAAGAATATAATATATACTTTATGTGGTAGGAAATATTTCCCTTTACCTGTTACCTACACTTTCGTGACATTAATATACCCTTTTAGCCTCTGGGTACAGGGTATATGTATACACCTATCTGAGGTTTATTACTGAACATAACTCCTATTTTCACCTTTCGCCTCAATATCGTGAGTCAAAGTTCAATCGTTACCCAGCAGCTGGAGGTCGTCAGTGTTCTGGTAATAATTTGGTAACCATTGTTGCTCTTATCGTTCGGAATTTTTTTTTTTTTTTTGCACTCATTTGGTTGCATTGTCTGTTGTTGTAATTAGACTCGCCTTTTTTTTTAAGGTTATTGTTGTTATGCGTCGCTACATATCTCTATTATGTTCTCTGGTTAAATGCCCTTAGGATTATCATTTAACACACACGCACACACACACACACACGCACATGCACAACCGTATGAACACGTGCCAGATATGACTAATGTATGCACATTATGTTGGCAAACGGTTAAAGATAATGAGAGAGTACCCTATGGCTAAATATGAACGGAATCTGCCATGTAACAGAATTATGGATATAAACTTCTCTGGACCATCATGCTGGAGATGAAAATGAAAACAATAAAAATGCATTGTTTGTTTTAACCCAAAACCTTTGGGCTAGAGAAAGGAGAAACGAATAAAGAGAATAAAATGGAAAAAGGTAAAATTGTTTGTTTTATTTTAATTGAACTGCCAAAATGAAAAATGAAAAGTCTTTTCATTTTTTTTTTTTCAAATTTTACTTGAACAGTCAATAGAATATATTTAATTTATTTTCATATTGTTATACTTTTATTTTTACAAATCGAAATTCATTAAGTCAGTTACATATGTGCACATATACATTGATACAAGAATTTCTAATTAGTTTGGCAAAAATTGTTCAACCATAAGGCCTCAAGTATACTCGAGAATGTGGCAATAAAATATGGTAAAGTTGCTACTGC
Source organism: Drosophila sturtevanti (assembly GCA_018150375.1). NCBI lineage: Eukaryota > Metazoa > Arthropoda > Insecta > Diptera > Drosophilidae > Drosophila > Drosophila sturtevanti. The sequence continues at coordinate 1,019,907 of JAECWJ010000562.1, read as the reverse complement.
AACACACCTGCCACTTCATGTGTAAAAGTGCTGCATTCAATAAAAGAAGCCACTTGGCTTGTGATGTTGATAATATAAATTGCCAATTTGGGCCAAAAACATTAAGACCCGGCAAGGTAAGGCAAGGTAAAGCAGCAAGAGGATTTTTTCCTTTTTCCTTTTTTCGTTTTTTTTTTCTTTTTGGAAATTGCCGCAAAGTAATTTTTGAAGTGGAGACACAGGGAATATGCAGAGAGTAAGCACAGGTGTTCATCGTTCTAGTGCGTAACAAATATGCACTTTATGCAGTTGTCGTCTTTGTCGTTCTAACAAAGTTAAGAATGGAAGAAGAAGCAGCATCAGGATCAGCATCAGCAGCAGCTGCTGCTGCTGCTGCTGGTAGCAAATTACACATACGCCATGTTGCTGGCAATCATTTATACAGCATCAGCAACAACAAAACATGTCCAAATAAAATAATCTGCACCTTAAAGCCAGCAGCAACAGGCAAATATGCATTCGACACTTTACATTGAGTTACAGTAGCGGACTTCAACTAAATAGGTTAAGCTGCCTAGTTAAAATGGCTTAAAATTGCTATTATTTAGTTTTTCTTAATATTTAATTCATTTATTATTGATTAAGCAACAATTAAAACACCAAATTATATTTATTTCGATTCCAATAAAATGTATTCAACTGCAGAAAGATAATTAATGATTATTATGAAATTAATCTCAAATTTTGAAAGCAAACCTACTAAGAGAAATTTAACATTTTCTTGCAACATTCAATCTGCTTTCTTAAAACATTGGGAATAATAATACAAAGTAATCAATTTTCAAGTCAACTATGAAAACGTAATCAAAGAAAATGTTTTTTCTTTTTCTATAGCTATTAAATGGATTTAATTGAAATTTGTCGACTTTAAATTATATTTTCAGTATTTCCAACTAAAAGATCTAAGGTAAAATCTCTAGATACTTATGCAAGTAATGGTAGATTATTGTTTTTAAAAATATTTTATAAAATTTTTGGATTCCACCGATTTGTTATATCCGCTACTTGTGTGAATATATTGGGAAAATTTTCACTTATTGCATAATTCTGACTGGAAAGTGCTAGCGCGTCTGGCGTTGGCATAATGAATGAGCAAGCCAGGAGTCAGCCAAGTTGCAAGCCAGTAAGCTGCTCCATCCAAGGATTTCATTGATTCATAGCACTCGTTCTTCTTTCTTTACCCTGTAACAATAATATTATTCAGGGTATATTCAGCAGGTCAATGTGATGTCAATTAGAATGGAATTTTAAATTAATAAGTTATTTAATTACGAGTATTTGTTGCAACGTTTTTACCTTCAGTGTTGTTAATGTCATTATAAGGACACATTTGGGTATAGGGTGTCAAATAGTCGACTACTTCTATTTTTCTATTCTTCCCATTTTTGGTTGGCATGTGGAATGCAAACTGAATATGCAGATAATTTTTCACTTGACATCATTGATATGAAATTGATGAAATTTTTCAATTTTCCCTCTACTCATGTGAATTAAAGAATATGCAATTTTCTTGGCAAATAAAAAATAATATGAAAAAAGCGCTCATCATGTTGTAGTTGTTGCTTAAATAAAACAAATTTCTAATAATTTAGTTTAAATTAATTTAAATTGTTATTAAAAGAAATGGTCCCGTATAACTGAATTTAATATATCTCTCACTTATTACTTGTACAATTTAATTATAAACACAAAACCATAAAAAGTACTCCAGAATTATATATGTACATATATTTATCATTAGTTCATTTCGATAACTTTGACATTATTTGTTGTTTTTTTTGAAAATGCATGTCCCTCCTTTTATTATGGTTTTAATTACTTAACAAATAAAAGTTTTACTTATTTTTAGAAATAGTTATTATGGCCATATTGATCAGTTGATAAACAATCCCCATCATTTTCTAATAGAAAACTCAATCCTGATACATACATACATATATATGTATGTAGTATATACAAATATATATTTTATTTCAATTAAATTTCCACATTGTGTAGTTTTTTTTTAAAAATCTTTTAACCGCATTTTGACATAGGCACGTTTCTTTAGCTGTCATGTCTTTCTGCTGATGCAGCAGAAAAAAAAAGTCAAAATGGCAAGCAAAAAAAAAAAAAAAAAACGGAATGAGGAAAACAAATAAAATTGAAAATTCAACGTCAGGTTTTTCTCTGTCGTCTCTCTCTCTCTCTCTCTCTCTCTCTATGTGCCGCAAAAATCAACATCATGGATGAAGTCAAGGCCTGGGCGCCTAAGCTTATGCTATGCACGCAAATGCCAAATGTCAAATGATGTTCTTTTTCCTCCTCTCTCTCTCTCACACACACACACACACACACATACACACTCACTCTCTCTTTAGCTATATAAAATGCGGTTGCCTATTTAATGTCCAACCAGCAGTTGCCCGATACCACCAACAACCAACAACGAACAACCAACAACCAGTTACTGACTAGCTACTGACTGTCGTTGAAAATATTGTCAAGGTGTCAGTAGTAAAGTTAATTTCCCTGGCCTTTGCCCAATAGTTCTATATACCACCTAGATAGCTAGCGGCACTGCCCTACTCCTACTCTTACTCCCACATCCCGCCTCCATTTCCATTTGATTCATTCATTCGACTGCTGCGGTTGTGGCTGTAAAAGAGCTGGGCAAAGTCAACCAGTCAGTCCAGGATCAGGCTGTAGAAGCATAAGAGGTTTGTTGGTTGTTGCTGCAGGTTGCTGTCGGTGGCAATGCGGGGGGTGGGGAGTAGAGGAGTCTCGTGTGTCACCGCAAAATGAGTCTCATTGGAAATGAATGTTCAACCAGGTTTCTCCTCGATTACCCGTTTCCCCTACTTTTGATACCATTTTACAATGTCTCTCTCTCACACACACTCTCCTCCACCTCCCTCTCTCTTTTCTTGTTAGCTGAAGCATAAAAGCATTTTGGTTTCGTTTCGGTTTTCATGTGCGTATGCGTGTGTGTGTGTGTGTCCTTGTCACAAGTGCGTATGCATGTTTGTGTCTATCTATCTGTCTGTGTGTGTGTGCGTGTGTGTGTGTGTGGGTTTGATAGCAGCATTTTAGCTTTTGACAATATGGTTTAATAATGCAATTGACAAAATTGGTAATATGCACTTTACTTTTTCTCTGTTTTATCTTTTTTTATTTTATGTTCTTGTTGCGGTTTTCTCTCGACTTTTCAATTTTTATGCAAATTTCTTATAATTAAATATAAGAAAAGCACCAAACAAAAAAACAAAGAAAATGAAAAAATAAAAAATTGAGCGAAAATTGTTGGCAGAAAAATGCATAAAAAACGCGACCAAAAAAATGCCAAGAAAAATGCTATGAGCAAAATGAGAGAGAGAGAGAGAGAGATGAAGAATTGAGAAGTTTATTATCAATATAAGACTTTGTGATACTTCATTTTAAATGCTAAAAAGTAGCTAAAGGATTGAATTCTCATCTGTAGCTACATATATTTAAGAGTAGCTTTATTCAAGGGTTTCCATTAGTCGAATTTTCCATGTGGAGGATAAAGTTTTTTCTTCGATTTCTGTTCTAATTAGAACAAAATTCAAATCAAATACAATAGAAATAGAAATTGTGTTTAAATTATTTACACAGTCAAATAGATATCAGGTTTTCCAAAAGAAAGATCTTCTTAAATTGTAACCAATTTGAATGAATTATAGAGAAAGAAAAGAACTATATATATATGGTGGTCATCGTCGTAGGATTTTTGAGTGTATATTGCCGATGTTTTTGCAATACCCTGTAAATGGAAATGCATATCATTTGATGAAACTGCACCGAAGCTCTAGGCAACTTACTTGGCCAAGTAGCATGGCTGCTTCTGTTGTGGTTACCAGGCCCAAGACGTCAATGAAGTTGCCCTTCTCATTATTCTCTCTCTCTCTCTCTCTCTCTCTCTCTCTATCTCACTCTCTCCATCTTGCAGTTGCTCTCTGGTGCAACAGCAATCACGTCAAGTAGCGCCAGTGCAGTATAAAAGCCAAAAACATTAAGTGGGCGTGGCTGTGGTGTTGGCATAACTTTCAAAAACTAATTAAGCCAACTTAAGTGAAGAGGAGCAGCAGGAGCAGCAGCTTCGCGCTCGGTTACTTTGCTATTCCTGCTCCACCAACCGCTTCTACATTGGCTATGGCCTACCAGGCATTTCAATCAAGAGATGCCACAAGAGAGGACTACCCAAGAAAAAAGAGAGAGAAAAAAAAATTGTTAAACAGCTGCCCAAGAATGCCAAGTAGCAAACCAAGAAGACCAAGGATACACAGAAATAAATGCATAAACACTGCAAGAATTTTTTTGGTTGTTTTTTCTTAATTATACATATATTCATATTTTTAATATCGATGAGCTCCTCTATATACTCCTCGCAATGCAAAGTTCTTAAATATACATATATATTATAATTTTCATAATTTCTTTAAAAAATTCGGAAAATAATTTTTAAATTGAAAAGAAAATATTTCAAGCCATACACATATTATTAATAATATTGATAGCATTTTTAGAATTTCTTTCAGATCTTAAAATTCTTAGTTGTAATCAAGTCAAAAATATTTTGTTTGGTTTTTTAGTTCTTATATGTTTTCTTTTAGTAAAATTTCACAAAATTCCTTTTCGAGTTATATTTTTTAAAAGTTACAAATTCTTCCTCTCGACTATTAGAAATTCTATCAATTTATTTTGAGATCATCTTAAAAATGTTTATACATAATGTAAATTATATATCATACAGATCTTTAAGTAAAGGGCCATCTTATAAAATTAAACTTCAAATGTTCTTTATTATTCTCATATAAAAAGTGTAAGTGCAGAATTAATTAAATAGTTATATTATATCTATGAAAGATTCTGATTTAATTTGATTAATGGAATATTTAATGCTTTTGCAATAAAAAGTGTCATAAGAAAAATATATCCTTTGTCTAAATACCTGAAAATTTGACCCTGGCATAATAATGATTCTTAATAGATTTTCTATAATAGAATATATCAGATTGATCAGATGTTTGTTTTTTTATTATACTGAAAATCGAGTTGAATATTGATTAATAATAGTTTCATATGCATATATTTTTAGAGTGTAAGTTTTGTAAAGAATCGATATCGATATATGTATACTTATATGGTATTTGAAAATTATTAAATAATATTGTAAATTCGTTTCATTTGGGATAGCTTTTGATGCTGTCAATTGGTGGTTGCTTTTATTATCTGTATCTAAGTATTCCAGGGGCTTTTGGTTTGCTGGGGCTGCATTTGTTGGTGTTGATTTAGGTTCACTTTAGCGTAAAATGAATGTCCCACTTCAAATAAAAGTCGCACGCTGTAAATCACACTGAGCGCTTGGTGATGCAAGGGGATCAGGAGAAGAGGAACGAACAAGTGGCAAGTGCGACGGAGCGTTTCCTCTATTTGTGTTTGTGACACTTTTTAGCAGCGTAGGGGGCAAGGAATAGAAGCACTTCAATGCGCCGCATGAAACTGGCTTGCACTTGAGTGGCAAGTTGAGGATGTGGTTGGTAGAAGATGTGAATGGGATGGAACACCCGAAAAATGTCCTAAAGCAACGGACGATGTCGTTGACGATGACGCTAGGTCCATGATGACAAGGACAACAATGTCCGACTGCGACTCGTCCTTGTCTACCATTCTCATGGCATGGCAGTCTTTTATTTTTTTTTTTTGGTTGTCTCTTTTTTTTTTGGTAGATATGGAGGGATAGGAGAAGGGGGGAAGCAGAACCACCGGAAGTGGCCTGCCGCAAAAGTGTCAGCGTCCAACACACTTCATAATTTCTTGTCAGCAGCATCCAGCAGGCAAGGAGCAGCAACGAGCAGCAACGAGCAAGCCAGCAAGAAGAAGATTCGTGAGTCTTGCTCCTAAATGACACTTTATAATTGTGCGCTTCGGTGCAAAAGTTTAACAATAAATTGAAAAGTTTTCACAGTTTTCTACTGCTGCTGCTGCTGCTGCTGCTTCTGCTTCTGCTTCTGATGCTGATGCTAAAGTCAAGGCGTTTCTTATTATCCTTTTTGGGCTTTCGCCTCCTGCTGAGTAGTGCCTGTGTATATGTGTGTGTGTGTGTGTGTTTGAGTTCGAGTTTGCTTTGCTTTTTGTCCTGTGAGTTTTAAATGTGCATTTTACAAATGTTACTTGTGGTCTTAAACCTTTCCCCAGTCTGCGATCTACTTTTGCCAGTCCTCTGGCTATCGTTCCCCCTTTGCTAACCCTTCCCTTTTCTTCAATCCCCCTCTGCAGTAACAACTTAGGCTAAAGTTTTTGTTTTAGCTTCTAGTTTTTGTCGTTCTTATTGTTATTGTTGTTGTTGTTGTTGTTATTATTGTTGTTTGGTATGGCTAGTGGGATTATTAAAGCCAGCAACTTGAAGTTTTTGAATTGCCTCAAAGGCCATGCTAACGAGTTGGCCATGGTAAACGAACAAAATGAAAACTGCTTTGCTTTTTAACCAAAAAGTTGCACATTTACTTCTCCTAACGATAAAATAATTTGTAAAAATAGAAGAATCAAAAAAAAAACTATAACAACTACAAGTGTGCATGTACGAAAAAGTAAGAAGAGGAATATTTTTGGTCAACTAAAATAAATTTTGAAAATGACTTTACAATAAGACTGATGATGTCTAATTTGTGCAACTAACTAGAGAGAGAGAGAGGGAGAGAGCAAGAGTGGCAGGGTGAGCGAGAAGGTGAAGAAAAAAGGGGGTGTCGTGGGTAAAAAAATGGAGAGAATAAGTTATGTGCACTGAGTGAATCTATTCCATGATTCACTTCCTTTTAAGTTTTAGTCAACTTTTAGTTGTTTCCTTTTTTAACTTTTATCATTTGTTTCCATCCTTACATTGAAACATTTTCGACACATCTTGTAATATATATATAATTTTGATCAGGTGCATTTAAGATGAATCCGTGTTTTAATTTATTCCTCAAAGATTACAATGTCATAACACTTTTTAAATGCTTTAAATAATCGAGAATTACTTATATCTGAATTGAGTCAAATAAATTGATATTTAATATTATTTTACCTTAATTTACTCAGAGAGTTACTTTGTGAAAACCGTTCATTCATATGTACATATATGAAATGTCCTTTTAAGGGACACTTCTATTGGGTAGATACCTCTATGAGGTAGTCAATTTCTCAGTGAAATTAAAGTCGCCAACATATATGTAAAAGGCAGACATGGAGAATAAATATATATATTCCGCTATATCCGTATAGCATGCCACGTCCGCTCAGTGTCTACGCAGATCAAGTTCGTCCCCAACCACGCCCAAAATAAAAAAAACTAATAATTTTAGCTGTATTGATGGTATCGCATTATTAGTTAGAGCACGGAATAGTATAGCCAACATATAGCATTGATCAAATTTTGTCGAAATCGAACAATAAATGTCGGAGATACATATATGTATAGAATATATATATAAAGCAAAGGCCCGATGCTCTGTTATGCAAGCAGTATACATTTCTGCAAGCAGTTAAAGTTTCACTCATTGATGATAGAAAACTTTTTTATTGTTTGCGACTTTGAAGGATTTTTACTATGTGAAATATCTTTTCTTAAAACAGGATATACTCAAAGTCGATAGGAACGACTGGCATGTTTTATTTTATTGTATTTTTTGGAACAAATCCACTCTCCTTGCCACCAATCTGTCTTCTCCTAAACGGACACGAAGAAGACATTTAGTCATTTGCGTTTCATTTAAAGCTATTTTCAGTCTATACTTCTTGTATTATCGACAGTAACAAGCTGAATTGTGCCGATTTCATATCATTCTCTGCTTTTGAGTAGAAAAGTATCCATTTGTAAGGTAAACCTTCTTTTCAATCCTATTTTATGTAATTTAGAAAATTTGTAATTATAAAATAAACACTATAATAATGTATCCTTAATTTTTGGCAAATATATTATTTTATATGAAATATAGTGCGAAATGTTATTTCAAAGATAAAAAAATTGATATTCAGTTAAACAAAAATCAATATAAAAGAGAGGAAAAACGAGTTCATTAAAATCCTTATGGATTCTACGTGAAATATTTCCTTTAGCAACATTATTAACACCAATTAAAAGTGAATAAATTTTGGGTTATTATTAATACATAAATATGTAAATTTAAATTGTGTTAAATGTTGATGCATAAATTGGAAAATTGTTCGGCAATCGAGGCAAAAAATATATATATATAAAAAAAAGAATATTTAACGCCATTTATATTTATGAGACTGAGTGCTGGGAAGCATATTTCATGGCAACTGAACTGATAGATACAATGCATTTTGGAGTGCCAACTCATCTCACTCTCACTCTCTCTCTCTATCTCACTATCTATCTCTCTCCCTCTTACTCGATGTCCTTTTCCTTTTTTGCCACCAATCTCGGGGGAAAAGAAGAATCAGCAGCATGAAGAGAGTTTAAGGGGGAGGGGGGTGAGAGTTGAAGTTGCATTTGATGTGGGCCTGTCAATGCCAAACCAACAAAAGCGAGGGAGAAGCCAAAAGAAAAATGCTGAAAAATGTACACAGGCTTCGATGGCTGAGGCAAAAACGAGCGGATAAATTTATATGCAACCACACACACATACATACATATAGATATAGATATTCACACAGACACACAAATACCTACAAACGTAAGCTCACATAAAGCACTCAGAGAGCAGAACGGGCCTGCATTTAACAATTTATCTGCAGCTGTCAAAATTAAAACCCCATACGGCCATGGCCAGAACCAGCAGCGGACCAGTACCACCATCACCACCAATACCTACCATCACCAGCTCAGCAGCAGGCACCAGAGATGCAGCCAGCCACGACGAGTCAATACCCGTGGCAGTCCAGGACATAACCCAGTCGCAAGTCAGCTGCAGGCGGCATGGATTTGAACCAAACAACAACAAAAAATAGGACAAAAATAAAAAATGTTCAAGAGTGAAAAAAAGTGGAGGTGTGGAGGAGAAGCAGAATAAGAAGCAAGAAAAGTGCAGCACAGCCCAAGGGGGTCACACAATAATGCCGGTCACAGGATTGTAGGAGCAAAGGCAGCAGCCAACGGACAGAACGACAGACAGGACAGTCAATAGTGCTGGCTGACTGTAAAAAACGGAAATGGGGCAATCATAAATTTACACAGATATGCAAGTGCCTCGACCGTGTGTCTCTTTGTTTGTATGTATGTGTATGTGTGTCTGTTGGAGCTCCTAACCCACACCACACCATCAGCTACAAGAACAGCAACATCAAACACACAAACCAAACTGAGCTGAAAGTGGGCAGAAAAAAAATACGCGACCCGAAAAGCAAATCTCATTGAAGTGACTGTGATTCAGAAATTGAGATGGTCACGTGATATTTCACTTAAATACTTCGTTGATTTGTCTATATATGTACCTACCTATATAACCATTCGATTTATGATGTAAAAACTAAATTGAAGCTGAGGTCGATATTTTTGCTATTCATTTGAAAATCAGTGCATTTGGCAAAACTTAAGGAGTATTTCGCCACATTTTGTATATATTTAATCATTTGTAATTGAGTTGTTAAGAGGAATATTCTAGACACATTCATTGATCTGTTGAATTCTAAATCATTTTTAGAAGTATTTTATGTTTTATATAAGGTGATGAAAATTTGCAAGTGATTTATCGGTTTATAAAAGCGTTTCAAGTCGGCAAATTCATTTTTAAGGGGCGGAGTTGCCAACCGGTCGAAGTACCATGCATTTTGCATTGGCTGTGTTTGTTGGGATATCTTCCAAGGAAGAGCGAAAGCAAGAAAAAAAACCTCTGGCTACCTTGAGAGACATTTTGAAAGATTCGGCACTCGTAGGTTGAATTTACTCTGTATTACAAATATTTAACTTAACAAATATATTATATAACATATTCAATAAGAATTATATAAATAAGAATTCCTAAATATTAATAATCTGCAATATTTGCAGCATATTAGGAAAACATCAAATAAATTCTTAAATAATACAATTAGTAAGACACACATTTTCTAAGTTTTCAAATTTCTTCAAATCACAAGAACCCAACAATCAGGTCTTACAAATTTAGAATATATTTATAATATATTTTATTCAAATATTTTATCAAATAGAACTCAATTCAGTTAACCTTCATTACCAAATTTATTTGCTGTTTATATAGAGGGATAGAAGGTATTTTAAATATCTTAAAACCTAAAAACATATCTAGATTTTACTTCTTGTAATTGACTTTAGTATCTTTATTTAAAACCGATATTATATTAAAAACTTTCTTTTTTGAAATCCGACTTATCAATGATATTGAGAAATTCTTACTGACTATAAGTTGCCTTACATATATACATATTTGAACATTTATTTGATAAAATATCACATCGAAGTATTTAAATTATATTATTAAAATTATAATATTATTAATTTGTTTAGAATTATCTGCTGAAAAAGATGGTACAAATCAAGAAAAATTTGAATCAATATGATTTTTAAAAACATTTTCAAAACTTTAGTTTTCTTCATAGCTCAACTTGATGAAATTATAATTGTTTTCAACACTATTCTATTGTAAAAGAAACTTCAACTTTGAAAATTTAGTTCTCCTCATTTAGTCCTTATTAGAAAGTTTCTCTCTGCAACTAAAAATCTTTAGCTCACGAACTCATCTCCATTAGCCATTGTGAAGCCTACAAAATGGTTAAAGTTTATATGTGCATCCATATGTGTCTGTGCTTGGGTGTATTTGTATGTGTGTGTCTATTTGAATCCGCTTCGGGTGGAGTCTTTGCCAGGAGGGAACGACTTCGATTTAATGCGAATGCGATGCGTTGTCCAATGCCAGCCTCTGGAATGGATTTGCCTGTCGCATTTTACTCAAACCATGGCCATCTTTTTCTTTTTCTATCGTTTTGGTTTTGTTTTTTTTTTGTTTTGCGTTTTATGCTCGTCGTTTTTGTTCGCTGAGCTGAGATTTGTGGTGCGGTGCAAATAGATTTCTAGCGTAGAACATAAATAATACTCACACACACACACACACACACACATATACATATGTACATACATATACAAAGTAGAATCCTGTGTGTCCTGGCCTGGTTTGATCCTCTGACTCTTCTCTACTTTTCTTTGCTGCTGTGCTCTGGCGCAAAGGAGCAAAGCGAGGCATAACAGAAGAGAACAAAAAAAAAAAAAATGGTAAAAACCAAAATCAAAGTGTTTGCATTTGTGCAAAAATCGCACACAAAAGCAAACACCGGGACTGAAATGCATTTGTGTGGGCGTGGCAGGCAGTGGGCGGTCGCTTGGCTTTGCATGCAAATTTTCAACGCTGGCAAAACGTTTGACATTTGCCTTTTTTTTGCTGCTGCTGCTGTTTTTGTTGTTGTTGTTGTTGTCTCTTCTCTTCTCTCTGTTTGAGATAATGTGGCCTTTGTGTGTATGCCAGAGCTATAGCTATTCTCTTTTGCTTTCTTTTTCCAGTACCACCCCTCGCATTTTAGTGCGTTTGTGTGGGTGTGTCGGTGTGTGTGCCTGTGGAAGGGAGGTTGGAGGAACCTGGCATAATGATGGGCAAGGACATTTGCTGTTGCAGCTCTTACAGTTTGATTTGAATTTGCATATCGCCTGGCCACATACTTTCTTCTTGTCTTCATTCTCGTTTTGGTTTGGGTTCAAACAATTTATGCTTTTTGGTATTTGGCAATGTATGTGTGTGTGTGTCTGTTCCTTCTAAATATGGGTATGTGTAGGTTTCTGAGATATTTCCCAACGGTTTTTCAGACTTCATTATAGTCCTGCTGAAAGTGTAATTAGTCCTGGAAGCTTACTTTTCATCAGTTTACCAATATTTTCCTTTGGGCCCACATTGAGGATTCAGATGCATTCGATATTCCCTTATTAGTCCATCATTTGGAAATTGAAATTTTCTGGCAAAGATTCACATAAAAGTTCGACAAGCAATTTTGAATTGAAGTTCCAGTTAACTTTATTTTGAATTTTCGCCAGGTAATATAATCTTGCCCTCTGTCCACATCTGATATTATGTTGGATAACTTCTATTAATATTTTGCTAAGATATTTGGTTAATTTATAAGGATGTAAGCAAAATTTGAAATCTTCACTAGCTCATTATAAACTAATGAAACAAAATGTTAATTATGTGTAAATAGATTATGTTTATTTGAATCAATCGTAGCAATTTTACCAGAACTCGAAATCTGTAATTGTAATAAAAATATTGACATGTTGCCAATTAATGCAAATGGCTTTAATTTCATCATAAAATGAATTCTCAATATTAATTTCTTATTATATTTTCTAACAAATTTCAAAAGACTGGTGAATAGAATCTACTTCAAAATTTATAATTGATATCCTTTTAGATATAATATCCAAATATAAAGCAAAACTGTTACAAATTCAATAACTGACTCCATAAAATATACACACATATATTCTTCGTTAGCTGGCAGGGATGGACTGCGTTCGTCCCTGTTCGTTAGCATTAGCTAATTCATTTAAAAAAAAGAAAAAAAAAAAAAAAAAAAAAAGCCTTGGGAAAAAAAAAAAAAAAAAAAAAATTTTATTTAATTGGATTTTAAAAAAAAAATTTTTTGTTTGATTCCTCTCTATAAAATTAAAAGTATAGAGGGTACCTGCTTATTAATTGAGAAGTGTAATATTTTTTTTTTTTTTGGATTTTTATCTATATAATTAAAATAAAGTGCATACATTTTATTTACTCGAGAAATATTAAGATATACCTATTCTTAAGTAAATAAATAGTTATCTTAGAGCTTCCAATTTATAATATAAGTAACATTGCATATACAGCCAGGTCTTTTGTTAAAATTCTTTAAAGTTATATGATCCTGTTTAATTGATTCAAAAACTCATTTTGATTAAAGAATTTAGAAACAAAAACTTTAGTTATTATGAGTAAATATTGAATAACTTTGAAAAGGTCTGATTTCTATATATGAATGCTTTTTATTAAATTTGGACTGTTACTAATTAATACAAGACAAGTACTAAGACAAGTTTTATAAATGATCGATGAACAAAATGTATGCTTTTTTTTTGTATTTTCCATTAGTTTTTCCACCATTGAATTCGATTGGAATGCTTTTCTTGATCTCGTCATTCGCCTGTGGATCGTTGGTGTATACTTTATCTTTCAAGTACAAAGACCCCCTACGTAGTTGCCAAGTCTATCGATCTGAGTGACAAAATTGAACGACTATTTTTAATCTTTATGACAGTCTCGGTAGGTGTGAAACTGTTCCAAACAATTCCAAACGATTCCACACCAAATCAATAAATTGAAATGTAAAAGTTATTTGATGCTTACATATCTACATAAATGTAAGGATACACTGTATATAATATGGATATATAATTATGTATATACATATAAGCAATATTCATAATTATAATTCCAACACAAAAAAAAATTGTTATAGTTTCTCAGAAACTTTTCATTTTTTCAAACATTTCTGTAAACTCTTTATTCCATTTTTTTTTATCAAGGCTCTAACTTTTTCACAAGCAGATTAGTAATAAATTAGTTTATTTAGTCAATGATAACAATTGTTATGAATTCGATCCCGGGAGAAAACAAATTTTGTCAGACATATATTTGTGTCTTGATAACTATTGATATATTCAGCATTATCCATACATACATACAGACATTTATATTGTTGAGTAAGCATTCCGATAGAGATTTCATAAAAATGTTTTTGATATGCATAACAAAAGCAGGAGGAAGCAAGTCCATGCTATACCCCAAGTCATAGAATATTTTTAGCTTTTTGCAGACAAATGGAAATTCCCCAAAGTGTTAAATTTTTTAAAGGCAAACACAGACAGATAGTCAGACAGACAGACAAACAGCCAAACGGACAGAGGGGGAAGAGGGGAGAATAGTGCATATGATAGTAAGGCACATGAGAAAAGTGCTACAAAAGCAACTACCCCCGAAGTGGTCTATCAGATGCTCCCCATCTGCAGCTCAGAGAAGGTAATCCCCAAGTGCTGCTGAACACGAGAATAACACACGTAATGCATATTTAAACATTTGCTGATAGCAAATGACAAAGGTGGGACCAAGAAGACAACTGGAATAGTCAGTGGAGTCAGTGGCAGGCACAGTTAGAGGAACAGTAACGGGACAGGACAGAACAGGACAGGATAGGACAAGACCAGACAGGACAGAGATGAAGTCCATAGAAAACAATGACAGCCAATGGGCATTTGGGTAAAGAGATGGGCGGTGTGGGGGTGGGCGGTGAATGGTTGGTGTGGTGAATAGTAGACCAGGTAAAGTGGAAGAAGTTGGGCAAATGTTTGGCCAACTTAAACCTTAATCAATGCAAAAGTTTTTGGCCTAATCGCTCTCAATTATTCAAGTGAAACGTGGCATTTAACAACTACGTGAGGATGTGCGGCTACGATGTATGTACATATGTACATGTCTATACATATATATATATATATATATGTATATATATATACATATATGTATAAGCGTGTCTGTGTGTGTGTGTGTCCTTAACGAGGCATAACTTTCGCTCTCAGGTAGGCATTAAATATAATTTACCTTACCAAACGTCTGGGCCACTCAAGTTGAGAAAGGAACGAGACGGAGACCCGACGAGTTGGCGGCCTGTTAAGTGCCACACAGTTGGCAGGGTTAATAATAATGATATTTAAGTGCTGGTTGCTGGTCGAGATGGAGTCGAAACGATGAAAATGAAAAAAGCCAAAAGGAAGTAGCACAAGCAGGAAAGGGCAGCTGACGATGCATCGTCTCTCATTGAAAGGACAAAGTTGCCAACGGAAACGGAAACAACTACATATAGAACCAATGCAAGAGAGAGAGAGAGAGAAAGAGAGCGTTAATTCATTAAAAGGAAGAGAGAGAGAACTCCTATGAGTATGTATGTCACTTGCTTGTCATGGGAATCATTTTGGATAGGGATGGGTTGGGGTTAGGGTTATGGTTTGATCAAAATCCTCTCTTGCATTTTCTGCATAAGCCCTTTGTAAGCCTCTAGCTAGGCCATAACTGTAACTGGAATTACCACTAATAAAAAACCAACAAAAAAAGAAAAACCTATTCATTCACACACACACACACACACACACACACAGAAAATATTGAAAAAAAAAATATGTAAAAAAGAAACTTTGTCCAGGTGAGGATTGAGGTAATGCTCTATATTTTTCTATACTTTTTTTCTCACATTTTTCGGTTGATGAAAAGTCAGGAAATAAAGTTTTACGGTTCACATAAAAGCTGAAAATGTTCATACAATCACCATGAATTATAACTCGGATGTGGATTAATAGTTTGAGTTTGTGTCTATGTCTGTGTGTACATATATGTGTGTGTGTGTGTGTGTGTGTGTGTGTGCATGGGTGTGTGGATTTGGATTGACTTAGTAACAAGTCTTCTGGCCTTCCCCTCACCATTATATAAAAGTTAAGAGTTTTGAGCTTTTTGATTTCAACTGTAATTAAAACCAGCGAGCGAGTGATGATTGCGGGGGTTGGTAGGTTAGATATTGACAGGGGAATGAAGGAAAAATTGTGCAAATTTTCAACAAAGTTGCAATTCGAATGGCAAATATTTCAATGAAATGAACACTATTATTCAGTGAATCGATAAGATCTGAGATTTGAAAATTTTACAACTTGAATAAATATAATTGTATATAACTTTCACTTGATATAAATATACCCATTTATGTTACCATTCAGACTCATAAACTATATCTATATCTATAGCTATTTCTCAGCATTTTTATGATAGTCGTAGTTGACTTATCAATTAGAAGGATTAAGGTTTAATATTTTCTTAAACTTTATGTATATCAAATTATTTTTCAACTGACAATTAGTGATTCCGTGTTACATGAATTTGACTCTCTTTAAACTGACTCAATAATTAAGAAACAATCATACATATATATTATAAATATTGCAACCAATAATCCTTTCGATCTTAAATTTAATTAAGAACATTATTCAATGCAAATTTAACTAACTTTTCTTGAATAATTAGTTAGTGTTCTTAACTGTAGGAACTGAATTGATTTTCATTTAAAAGTCAAAAAGTATTAAAAATTTTGCATAATTACAAAGATTATAAAAGATTTTCTAATTGAATAATAAAATCGAATTGGAATTAAATGAATTGGGAACACAAGATATTGGTGTCAAGGCTTTTATACTTTGTGTTTTTGCATATATTTGAAATAAATTCATATCTCTTTGATCAAGAAAAACATTCTGCGGTTGATCATAAATTATGAATTTTTTAAAATAAAACCTTTTGGATTCTCAAAGATTGATTGAAATGAAAATGGAAACTGTGTAAAGCAATTTAGATGATTTTCTGCATTTGTTTCAGTTTATTTTTAAAATTAGATATAGCACTTAATGGCAATTTAAGGTAAAAGATTCTCTAGTCATGAGCAGAAAAAAGTTGGAGCTACAAGTGCGATTTATCAGTTATCAGATATTGAACATTGTGTCGTAGTATTTCACGTAGTTCCTTTCTATACAATATATTAAAATTTAAAACACATCTGAAGATCCACTTGTAAGTAATACTAAGAATATATAATATAAAGATAAATTAAATATAAAGATCAATTACAGATAATACAATAGATAAGCTCCTCCTCTCGTTTAAACGAAGGAAAATAATCATATTTAAATATTAAAAAGAGAGAATTTCTTCATACTTTAATGTTGAAAATTAATTTGTATTCGCACTGTACTTTACTAGTATGTTAAAGAACACATCCCCCAACCCCCCCTTGCAATGCTCATGTCTTTGTATTTTCCCCCATTCTACATAAATAAAATATAAAACCAAATACCAAATCAGCAAATATTTACAGCACGTTTTTCGTTTACATATCAACTTGACAACTTTTGCATTACGATTAAGATGTACAGCAAATGTCTCCAAAACAGTAGGAACAACAACACCAAAACAACAACAACAAAACAACAACAACGTTATCAACACCTTTACCCACAAAATGTGGGTGGGCAGATGACAAAGTAAAGGAATGGCAAAAGGAAAGAGGCAAAGTTATCCTGCCACCCATCCAGTCAGCATCCAAGTCCAAGTCCAAGTCATGAGTGAGATTTATGTGTTTTGCTTGGCTGCGATTTTGCTTTTCTTTATTGTAGTTGTTGTTGCCATTGTTGTTGCTGCTGCTGCTGCTGCTGTGTGTGTTGTGTGTGTGTGTGTGTATGACAATAAAACAAAACAAAACTTGCGATTAGATGGCAACGCATAGTTATGACTTGAAGGAGGCGGTTTGCTGACAGGGGAGTGAAGAAGGAGTTCAAGAAGGAGCAGTTGTAGGTTGTCCTATAGTAAAGCATCGCAAAGACATAAATATCATTGCAGACATCCCAGATTCGCCCAGGTTGAGGTCCTTGGCCAGGCCAAACATCGAATGCCAAATATTTTGACGTATTTCAAGCGGTAAGAACTATGACAATGGGGGCGGACAATACCCTCAATTCCAACCCATCTATGTTGTAGAATGCCCCCCCTCCCCCACCCAAATCCCCCCTAAAACCATCAATGACTACTAAATTGTAGAATAACAAGTGAAACGGTTTAACTCATGGAAAACCAAGTATCGAATGGATGTTACCCATTAACATGACAATATACACAGTATTAAATTATTGATAAATGAAAACATTTTAACTAAGAATAAAATCATTTAATTTAATTGAAATTTAGGAGGCAATTGCAATTATATTTAATGAAGGCCTTTTTCTATTATGCAAAGATTTAATATTAATAATATATTCAAGTCAATTAAAAAATCATTCAGTTTTATTTTAATATAAATTATTGTCATTAAAAAATTTATTCAACTCAAAGTTGAATAAATTTTTAACAATTTTTTCATTTATGTTTTTTGTATTTGTATTACAATAATAATTTTTACTTAAGAATTTTTACCTAATAATTTTTTTTGATCAGAAATCAATATATATATATTTGTGCATTAAGAACTTCATTAAATCAAAACTGCAAAAGTTGAGTATTCGAAAAGGATACAATTTGACACCATAAATTTATAATTAGCCAATAGATATTAGAAAATTGAAAAGAATAAGAATTATTAGTTGTATATTTGTTTTAGTGATTAACTAAGTATTAGTGTTTACCCAAATCGATATAAAATAGTTGAATTATAGCTTCCGAAATAGTAGGATTAGGTCGATGAAATTTTAAATAGATGACAGGAATTTGTGAAAATACCGAGTTTAATTTTTTTTATCTGAAATTTTAAATAGATGACAGGAATTTGTGAAAATACCGAGTTTAATTTTTTTTATCTTTATACCCTTGCAGAGGGTATATTAATTTTGGTCAGAAGTTTGCAACGCACAGAAGGAAGCATCTCCGACTATATAAAGTATATATATTCTTGATCAGCATGAATAGCCGAGTCGATATGACCATGTCCGTCTGTCCGTCTGTCCGTCTGTCCGTCTGTCTGGATCAACAGCTTCTCCTCCAAGACCATAAGAGCTACAGAGCTGAGATTTTCAGCATAGGCTCCTTTTTGCTGCAGGCATTGTATATCTCGGAATCATCCCGATCGGACGACTATATCATATAGCTCCCATAGGAACGATCGGTCAGGAATAAGCTTTATCCTCAATAACTCTGTTGTTTTTCAACCGAATGCCACGAAATTTGATATTTATGAGTTTAATAAACTTCTTAATACTTCAATCAAGTTTTATCAGAATCGGTTGGCTATATCATATAGCTGCTATAGGAACAATCGGTACAAAAAAATTTTGTTTTGAAAAATTTTTTCCTCAAGCTCAAAATTTTGAATTTGTAAATTTGGTATGTTTAATTTACAATAATGCTTCTGGTGAATTATATAGAGAAAATCTGCAAGGGTATACGAACTTCGGCACGGCCGAAGTTAGTCCATCTTTCTAGTTTTCAATTACAAAATATTAAAAATAAAATTAAGTTAAAAATTTAACTTAAAATCGTTTCGTTTTATTGACTCTATATCTTATGCAGAATTCTTTACTACGTTTTATTGATTCCTATAACAGTCGAGCATACCCTTTAATCATTGGATATTAAAGGACACATGAAAAGGTATAGCTAAAGGACAGGTATACATCCTGTCACTTATATTTATGATCGGACATTCGCGAGGATGTGTGTTTGTTTGGTGGAAAGTGCGTAGGAATTTTGCTTTTGGCTCGTTAAGATTTACGAGGCACCCAAAAACACACTCACAGATAGGGCGAAAGGAAGAAAGAAAGAAATAGAGATAGAGAGAGAGAGAGAGATAGTGAATGAGAGATTCAGAATTGAGCACGTTCTATGGAGGTCCACGTTGCTGACTGACTTTAGAAATTAATTGGCCTCAACTAAGAAATTCGAGAGTAAACGTCGTCCTGCTACTCGGTGGCTTTCTTCTTCGCTTTCTTCTTTTTATTTATTTTTTTTCTGTTTTTTTTTTTTTTGGTGCTTTCTTCCTTCGTGTGCTTTTCTTCGAAGCAGACAAAATTAATTTGTTATCCTCGCTTGTTTAACGCAGCTATAAATTATGATGCCAAAGTTTTTGGTGCGGGACCACTCAACCAACAACCAACAACCATGAACACACAACAACAACAACAACAACAACAGCAACAAAGGAGACTTTTCAGGATGGCCTCCTGCAACGTTGCCTGGGCAATTATTAGCTTTTGTTACGCACACTTTATCACTGGCCATGTCGATATATATATATGTATGTATATATACATATATACATACATAGACATATATATATTGCATATATATATATATATGGGCCGCGTAATTGGTGGGCACGTTAATCAACACAGTAGAGAGGGTAGCAAAGTCATGGAGAAGAGGGGAGATTGGTCGGTTGGTCGGTCGGTCTGTCGGTCCTTGGCCAATTAGAGACTCATACTCACAATGTTGAACGCCTTGAAGATGGATGCTGATGAGGCTGCTGATGCGTTGTCTACCCAACGGGATCCAGAACAATAAATATCCATAGGGGAGAGGCCACTATTAGCCTTCTAGTTGATGGGCATTGATTAGCTACGATATGAGAGGCAGCCATAAATTTTTTTTCGGCTCAAGTCTGAAAAATTGTTCTTCCCCCCGAAACCGGCGCTAGGCAAGGAAAATTCAGCAAAAACAAGCTCCTATGAAGCAAAATGCATCATCAGGATGTTCGGGATAGATAAGAGATGAATGTACATAATGGAAAGCAAGTTGCAGCAAATCCCACTTCTTGATTGATTCTGAATTGCTCAGGAAAATATTCATTTTCCAGGCATGTTGATGAACAAAGGAACAATTTGAAAATCATTCATTATCAACCTGTAGGTTGTCCATTACCATGATGAAGAAAGAGAAAAGTCGTTTAGCTGCTGGTTGCTAATTGAAATTATTATTTAAGCTTGATTTAGGTGATTTAATGATAATGAAAAATTAATATTATATTCTTTGTTCAATTTTATTCAAGTGTAAGATAATAAATAAATGTGCAATACGAATTTTCAGTTTAACCTTTTACCTTAAGGGTTAAGGGTATAATAAGGGGTTGATAGTACTTTCGGGTGATAGTTTCGAGAAGATGCCACTAGAAGGGAGTAGTATATAATTTTCTATAGAAAGTCGCTCCTTTGGACGTTCTATAAAATTAATGAAAATATGTTAATCTAATTATAATTTTGTTAAAAATAGTTCAAATCCAATTAAAATTATAAATAGGACTAATATAATTTCGTAATTCTAGTCCAATCAATTATATAAGTTAATGGCTAGTCAGTGCCGCTTAATTCCATTTCGATTTTAATTAATATTAATATTAAATATTTGCTTATACAACTAAAAATTAAGATGTTTTTAGAAAATAAAAAAAAAAAAGTGTAGAGGGAATATGAATCGACTTAGGAACTCAGATCTTTACATAATCTGTCAAGTTATTTGACTTGATTCCAAAATATTGGTTAAAAACCTTTATAACTAAAACTTTGTTTTGGTTGTACCTTATAAATCTTCTAATATACATACATATGTACATATGTACATACATAAGTACATAAATATGTATATAAATTACGTGTCACAATGTTTATTCGCGATGGACTTCTAAACTACTGAACCGATTTTAATCAAATTTCCCATGTACAAGTAATGTGGTGTAACTTAAAAGGTAGGATAGTTCTCAACATATTTAATTACTTTAATAATCAGTAAATCGAACAAAATTTAATAAAATAATTGCATCCCTCTCTAACACATTACACAGAGTGTTTAGCGATCGAAGTAACAATTTATGTTAGGGAATCGTTTTTTGGGAATCGAGTTAATTTTTTCTGTAATATTTAAATTGTAGATAGCTTTCTTGGTGTTGATCGATATGATTTCGATAGTCGTCTTTATCGATAGGTAGGGTTGCCAGCACGTATTTTGTGCCGCCAACTTAACTGTATTTTTTGCCCTAGCTACCTCATTTATAAGTTTAAGTGCCATATTATTTACAAGCAACTTTAAATTATTACTCATTTGTTACGAACTTGAATAAAAAAATGAAATTTAAAATTATGTAACTCTTTTGCATTGATTTTGCTTAATATTAGTTACACAAAAATTTTGGTAAATTGTATTTAAAGTCAGTACCCTTCAAACTACAATCAAGTGTATTTTAATTCGTTTATTGTATTAAAGGCTAAACGGTATTAGATAATCAGTCATGGAAGTTGCCATATTTGTTCATAAATGGCATCTACATATATACAAATCAGTCTCCATGAGTGATATTCTCCTACCGTTCTCCTTGAATAGTTTACGACAATGTAATATGTACATATATATGACCGGGTCTCCTAGTATATAATAATATAGTAGCCCAACAATGAAAGCAATAATGAGTGCCATAATTAGGAACTTTATTATTATTTTACATGAGGTTTCCTAGACCTACAGGTATATGTAGGTTTTTATACTAACTGCACTTGGAATCCTTTCTATATATGCTAATCTGTATTATGAATTCGAATATATAATTAACTTAGTATAATTAATAAGTTAAACTTATTAGATTTGTACTTTGAAAACAAAAATGTGTATAGAAAATGATTGGACATTAATATTAATTGTTAATCTACAATTATTGAGGGTTACATAAGTTTTCCGAGAGATTTTTTTTTAATTTCAAGTGGTTAAATATCTAACTTAAAGCTTATATAGCGAATCAAGGAAGTCCCAATATATATTTTATTCATTTCAAAGTGAGACATCAAGAATAGGTATGTTAATAGGGTTAAATACATATATCCTATATGCAAGGGTAAAAAAAAATATTTATTTTACCATCTCCAACACATTTCCATTTTTAGATTAACTAAGATTACATTGAAGTCAACTTGTTTTTCTTTTTTCTCCTGATTTTCTTCTTTTTTTTTTTTTTTTTTTGTTTTTGCTGTTGTTACTGATTTTCCACTTGATTGCTTAAACTTATACAGCTCGTTAAAAAGTAGGAGAAAAAAAAAGAAGAAAGAAACAGATTAAATTTCAGGTGGCATCCAGCTCTGGGTAAACTTTGTCTCAGGCTTATTCCACGGCCATAGCCGTTGTCATGCCACCTCACCGAACCCGCCCCGCCCTCTCAATTGTTGGTTGGCATCGTTGTCGCCTTGTTAATTAAACGTGTGCGATGCGGCATTGCGCCTCGATTGCGATTGACACAATAAATTGTCAATTACAGTGCAATTACGTATGGAAATCGTTGGCGTTGGTTGCTCTCTGGTCGCGTATACCCGTGTGGAAAAAAATAAATCCCCCCCCTACACAACCACCGCATCTCCCTACCCCTAAACGACTCCAGCAACAGCCATAGCAGCAGCCACAACAACAACAACAACAACAACAACATAGCATTGGGATAGCAACAACAGAATCCAACTTCGCTTGATTAAATCGATAAAAATCGAGTCGCATTTTTAAACGCAGTTACAACACAACACAATAGAAACGTGCAAATATTGTCCAAAGAGGAGAAAGGGGGGAGGGGGGGTGGACAACGAAAGGAATGGATAGACTATAGACTATAATGGAGTTTGTGTTATTGGGAAAAGGGGAAGGAAGGAAAACGTTATCAACACCAATGCCCATAGGCGTATACGGAAAATGTTATCTCTTTACATACATACATATATACTTTGAATAAATTTTCCAAATTTAAAGTTGACATATGAAAATTGAGAAGAAAAACTTTTTATACTTTTTTTTACATTTAAAGTAGTAGTCTTTACCATCTATAACAAAAGCTGATAAGTACTAAACTGCAACATTTTCGAAATGAAATCGTTTCTATTATCTTATGTGAAATTTGTATAACTGGGAGTATCGATATGAATATACTTGTATTACTGAAGTATCTATATGGATGAGAAGTTGCCATCATATATCGATGATAGCTACATATCCCATATCTTATATTGTATCCTTTTCTCTTGATTGAGTTTTAAATAACTCTTATGACTAGTTAGAGTAGAGAGTCACCTTTAAAATATAACTTAAAGCGAACTTCTCTTTATTGTAAATTACTTAGAGTTACAATTTTAAGCAAAATCAATCGAATATATGATCAAATCATTCATTTATTTTATAAAATAATTATTTATCCCAATTATCTTAAATTATAAAGTCATTCAAAATGACATAAAATTTTAGATAAAATAATAACTCTTTTAGTAATTCCATTTTTTCACTTATCCTAAAGTCAACAATAAAAGTATACAACGAGTTTCAGGAATCTGTGGAAGATAACTATATATTTTACTCCTCCTTGTCAGTGTCTGCATTCAGATTTGAGCCAAAAAATAAAAGAAGAAATTTAATCTTATAACCTTATTGAACCTAACATTGCGATAACTTTCGATATAAAACTTGAAAATTTGCAGTCCGGTCCATAGAATGAAAAAAGGAGTAATTACAATTGAAGAATTTCCTAAAATCAGAGGCTTAGTAATAATTCAAACATTGATCTTCTTAAAGATGATGATTATGAAATGTTTTTACTTTAAGCAACAGTAATGGAAATCGATTGAAATCATGAATAAATTGTACTACTGATAGAGCTTATCATATATATTTAAGATCACTTGAAAATTCTTTGCAATCTAATCCATGATGTTATGCGGCACAGGAAGCTAAGATTTGCGATAACCTAGAGATATATAAAGGCAAGATTTTTCATGAATAAATCAATTTTCTTTTCTTGTCTGGCTTACTGTCGAGACAAACTCAAATATAAACGACATCTAATCAATAAATTATCAATTATTTTGCAACCCCCTCTTGACTACACCACTGTAATTATCTGACGGAAAATTCGGTCAATATGGCATTGTGTTGGCTGACTGAACTGTAGTTCCACAAAAACCAACCGGCCAAAAAAAAAATAGAAAGAAAAACAAAACAAAAAGAAATGATTGAAACTCATTTTTATGCATGCCAAATGACAATTGAAGTATTAAATTATAACAGTTATCACAAAACTGTTAAATTGGTGTCTATATATGTACTTACATATATGTATATTGATATACATATATGTATATATATTTATGTATATCTCGTTAAAGCTTTAGTCAAGTTTATGTAAAATTTAAATTGCATTTTGTCAGTTTTTGAGAACTAAACAAAAAATATTTGATTTAAATTAAATTTTTCAATATGTTGGCATCGATTGTCCATTGGAAAATGTTTGTGTCCTAGTGTCTGCCATGTGTCATCCTCTGTGGTGTCACGCGGTAGTGTATGCTTGTGTGTGTGTTGTATCTATTTTGGTGTGTGTATTTCCGTTTCCGCTTTGTTAATAGAGTTAGTTACACATGGAGAACACAAAAAGGAAGAACACAAAATGCACTAAAAATTCGCGAGTAAGCCACTCGTTTTTGGTCTAGAATTGGGGTACAACTGTTGTTCATGGAGTTGGAACAGTAAGCGGGGGGAGGAGTGGGAGGAATAGAATGGAGAGAGCAGGATGAGAAGATGGGGCAGTAGTAGGAGAAAGTATGAACTGCATTTGCCCCTTGTGGCCACTGTCACCATCTATACAGCTTTCTCTTCTTCACTCTCCTTCTCTCTCTCTCTCTCTCTCTCTCTGTCTCTTTATCGCTGTCTCCTTCTCTCTGGCTGCCTTTTGTGATATTTGCCTTTCTTTTGCTCTTGTTTTTCGTCCATATAGAATGAATTTTGCTGTTGCTGTTGCAGTTGTTGTTGCTGTTGTTGTTGTTGTTGCTGTTGTTGTTGTTGTTGTTGTTGCTGTTGCTGTTGCTGTTGCAATGTACCGTGAACATTTAACTATTTTTGCAATGGCGTTAATTGGAAATGGCAATTTCATGTGCCCAGACGACCAAACGTGGCAACGTTACATTCTCTCTCTTTTTCTCTATCTCTTCCTCTCTCTCTCTCTCTCTCTCTCACCCTCTCTCACTCTTTGACATTTTGTAGTTGGCTTTCTTTTTCAAGGGGACATTTTTGTTTTATGGAATTTTTTTCAACAGCCAAATACATTCATACACCCACAAAAACGCATACACATCCGCACACACACACACACACACACACACCAATCAGTGGCACACATTTTCAAGTGGGGGTTATGGGTGGTAGGGAGCCCAGTTCGATCGGTTAGAGAATGAATATAAGCCAGTCTAAACATTTTTAGTTGATTGAAAAATTGTGCAGTTGGTTGGCAATTTGAATCCGTGTCTGTGTCTGTGTATGTGTGTGTTTGCTAGTGAATATTGTGCTCGTGCTTGTGTGTGTGTGTGCAAGTGTGTGTGTGTATTTGTCGAAAAAGTCAACCCAAAAAAAATTTAAGCTGCATTTAATTGGGCAAAGCTCGCTTAGAAGAGATTAAAAATGCACTGACAATATGTTGACAATTTTCATGCTAAATTTAAGAATGAAAGAAATAAGTTGAAAAAATATATTTACATTTTAATGCAAATAATTCAACTTACTAAACTTATCTGAGTCAATAATAAACGGTTAACAGAATAAACTTCTGGTAGCAATTTTCCTTCTCCGACTAGCCGTAATTCATTTGTCAATTAAATGTGTTACCAATCCTGTTTAACTTTGTAAATTGTTTTGAATACAATTTTTAAAATTTACTTGATTCGTATATTAACAACTTCTCTCAGCTTTCCAAGATAATTTGCAGAATATAATTTTTCTTTAATTGTCTGAAATTACTGTACCTCCATAACATAATTTTTTTTGTTTCAATTTAATTTTTTTTTTAATTTTTTGAGATTTCTCACTCTCTTTACTCATTGATTTCGCAAAATTTATTAAAGTTTTGACTAATTGTTTTATTCATTAATTAACTAACCTGATTAAGACGCAGTTGAAAAATTAAATGTCAATAATTAAAATTTGATAATTAGTCATTCTGTAGACAATTAATTAGACTTATATTAAAGCAATGCGCTTTCATTAATTTTAAAAAATGTTTACATTCATTTCATTTTAATTTTATCAAATTAAGTTCCACATTTATTGTGAGAATTTCAAAACATATTTGGCCTTCTCTACACTGAACTGCCAAAGGGGGAATAATAATTTTATTAAGCTTCATTTTTCCACTGTTAGTATTCAAAAAAAAAAAAGCGCAACATTTTTGTTTAATCAGTTATTGGAAAACAATTAACAAAACTCTATAATTAGAATGCCAAAAACTGACCAGTGGCAAATTCAGTTAGATTTTATTTTTGTCTAAATTAGTATACTATATATAAGTATGTATATAGATATATAGGGATATGATACATTTTATTCAACTAATTAAAAAAAACTTAGCTTGCAAAAATATTTTCCTATTTTCTAATTTGTTGGTTGAAAACAAAACACATAGAGAAAATAAAAAAAAAAGAGTTAAATTAAATTAGAAAAGTAAATTGAATTTGCAAACAAGGCAGAATAACAAAATGAAAATTGAATAATGGCTGTATAATCCAATGGAGTGAGAAGTGGCAGAAGGGAGCGTGGAAAAGGGGTAGGGAAAGGGGTAGTAAACAGAGAGGGATTGACGTAAACATGTGCTAGGGATCCTCATATACTTATGTGAGTAAACTTTTTCCTCGAAAGAAATGCAATTTGAAAATTGAAAACATTTTCTTTTCAGTTTCAGTTTCAGTTTCAGTTTTCCGGTTTTCTACTTATTTTTTTTTTTTTTTTTTTTTTTCTATTTCCTTGCCGTTTTGCCTTTTGTCAGTTTTGAGCTGTTTTTGCTGTTTAACGTTTTGTAACCCGAAACTCATTTGCATACGATTTGGTATAATTGAATTTCTGCCATCCTGCCTAGTCCTAGTTGAGAGTTTCTCTTTTGTAGTTGGTTAGTTGTTGTTGTTGTTGTTGCAGTTAAGAGATAGCCCATAGTAAAGTTTAGACCTCTCCTTTGGGCACAAGACAAATGTGCGTAGACAACCAAATGAATTCGAAAGGAGTGGGTAAACGAATCTCAGTGGGTGGTTGGGTAAGTTAATGTGAGGGGGGGCATTCAACTGGGCCTAAAGTGACTTTGCTGACTGTGTCACTGGCTGATAACGTTTAATGGATTGCATGGAACTCAAGTACGAAAAAGACTCGACAAAGACTCTTTTTTTTTTTTTTTGTTTTTATTTTCTGCCTACGCCCCGCAATGAAGACATTAAAATATTAATGTGCAGCATAAATCAGATGGAGATGAAATAGGATGGGCGGCTTAAATGCCGCCAAGAAATAGAGAGAAAAAAGAGCCAGAAACACACACACACAGAGAGAGAGAGAGAGAGAGAGAGAAAGAACGGTTGGGAGGAAAGGAAAAAGGATATTCCTGTAAACAAATTCTTAACGAATTCAAATTTTTTTTAAGGAACATAAATGTGTTAATTAAAATTATACTTAAACCTAATCTATAATTAAAGTTTTAACAAGCAAAATAGTCTTATATAGTATATAGTACATGATGACCTTATAAATAGTTTCTAAATTTTACAATCTTATATTAATTAAAACTTCATGAAAAAAACTCAAAAGAAAGATAGAAGAAACATTTCTCTCGACATTTTGAACGATTTCATATCGAAATTCATTGTGAGAACGTCTTAGATTTGGTTTTCCGATTTTCTGGTAAATTTTCACGTCTAAGTCTTTTGTTTGTCTGCATCAAAAAGTAAGCCAACAGTTTTCGGTCTCTCTGACAGCTGTAAGATATGCAAAAGAAGAAGTTGATGAGATGCCCGCAAATTACTCACACACACACACATATACTTGAGGAGGCATCCACCTCCCCCTTACCCCATTCCATCACTCACCACACTCACTTACTCACCCCTAAAACTAAAGCTGTGCAAGGGAAACGATGTAGTGCGTGGGTTGCCAAGTCAACAAACAAATTAATTACAGTCTGTCTCAATAGTTTGCCACATGTATCTCACAGATACAGATACACTTTATATGCCTGTCAACAGAGCTTAGCATGCTTCGGTGAAATTAAATGCAAAACTCATTATGAAAAGTTAACAGCAAGCAGCTGTTCTTGTTGTTATTGTTATATTTGTTGTATTTCGCTGCTGTTGCTGTGGTTTTACAAAACATATTAATTAGCATTAAATAATTAAAATATGCCCACCGCTTAATGTCATTCATTTTAATCAGTTTTAAGCCTTCGGCGAGGTTTTTGTGGTCTTTATGAAGGATGCGGCAAGTTGATAGAGAGGGGGAAATGGGTTAGTCGAGGGGAAAACGTATTACTGATTATTAAATGTTAGTTATTAAAACAATATATGGTGTGTAAAAAGCAAAATAAAATATGACAAATATATGCTTTAAAGTCATTTAATATCATGTAAAACATCATGATGTAAGTGTAATTAAAACAGCTTCAGGGCCAAAAGCGCAAAAGTGAGTTGTGGATGGATGTGTTTATTCATATCTATCTATGTATGTACGAATATACATATATATATTTAATAAATAGTCAGTGAAAAAGTAACGGAGCTGCAGGCGCTTATAAGTATTATAGCCATGGTAACGATACACATCAGTCTCATCAAAGAATTAAGCCAAAAAAAAAATAGTATGGAACGCTTCACAGCCAACAGTCAAAATAATGGAGCTCAAATAAGTAGGCAACATTTTTTTCACTTTTCCTGATATTCAATACATTTATGTTCAAGTCCCAATTTAAAAGTTCCCATATAATATGAAATAATTGTTATAAGCAAAAGTGCAAGCTGCTAGTTAGTTGAATTTAAATTCAATTTATGCGGAAGCATTTTGAAATTAAAGTCCTACGCTAGATCACATCATAGAGAATAATCCTTTGATGATGACACAGTTTCCAATTTGAATCTCGAAGAACTCACCAGAATATGACTGAAGAAAGGATAAAAACACATTTTTTGTTTTTTTGTTTTTTTCTTTAAATAAAAGTTAAATATTAGCTAACTATTAACAACAAATTAATTTATTGCTTTATTTTATATAAGAGCAATATTCTAAGCAAATACTTAGGGTATTCCTATTAGTCAGTCTACAAAATCACATATGCACATGTCTAGGCAGATTCTCCGTTTTTTTTATTCCTTTTTAAGTTATGAATTTATACATGCAGTAAAATATCTTAAAAAAAAAAATTTTTTTTTTAAAAATAAAAAAAAAACAACTTTTTTCTTTTTCCCCTTTTAGGGGGCCAAAAAGTTTGGATAAGCCCAATCTGTAGCTCATTGCCAAATAATCTGTTCCTATTAGGGATAATTGGTTATCTGTCAGATAAATAGATAGGGTTAGTTTTACATATTCATTGTGTGCATTATAAGTTTTAAAACTAATAGAAATATTGAAAAAAAATAACAGAAAATTCATATGTATACTAAAAGTTCTTTACATTCGATAATTACAAAAAGTGTCATCAGTTCCTCATGAGACTTTAGGATGCAATATTTTAAATTTTATTCCAAAACGTTTACACAGCAGATTAAAACAATTAATATTAAGATTATTTAATTAATATTAATCTAACTGTTTCCAGCTTAAGATTGTTAATCTTGAATTTATATTCTTACTTATTATCGAATATTTCAATTTAATCAATTCTACATATATCTTTATAGCATATGTTAAGTTCTAATTTTTCAAGTGTATTGAACAATCAAATATCATGTCTTTTATAATATCCCCAAAAACAAAACACCCAATGAATGCATATTCTAAACAACAACAGCATACAAATGATTCTTTTCCATGTTAGTCGTCGTATATATTCATCTCAAATATTTGCTCTATGAGAGAGAGAGAGAGAGAGAGAGAGAGAGGGAGAGGGGGGGAATGTGTTGCGTACAAAAACTGATTTATGACAATGCAACAGCTCAAACAATGGCCAAGTTGAGTATGTGTGTGACTGGAAAACTGAAATCTGAAAATAACATTGCCATTGACAAATGCATTTGAAGATGATTTTAATTCAAAAACTGTTCGTTCTGGGGTTATGTTTTTCATACAATAGCAAATGCCTTAAAAATTTGTATAGCCAAATTGCAAAATGTTGTTTACCACCAAGCAACAACACCATAAACAACAACAACAATAGCAATAACAAATACGTATATACAAATACAAATACAAACAGAAATACTAAGCTGAAAAACATAAATATGAATGGGAGATTTGGCCGACGGGCACTTAGTCGTATTGCCTGCCAGCCTTTGCAATTTGCCTAAAAGTATAAAAATAGCATTAAACTGGCAGCTTTTTGTTGCACAAGCCAAATGGTAAACAAATATGCGTGCCAAAAACCAGGCGTATTTTTGCCTTTCTTTTCTATAAAAAATTTTCTTTTTTTTTTTTTTTGGTCTCTTTTGGTTTTGTTTTATACCCTTTTAAAGCGGGTAGAATTAGTTTTGTCAGTTGCCTTGCAAGGGAAATAGAGAAAAGATCTTCTACTGTTTAAATTTTAAATGGAAATTGGGCTCTAAAAGTCTATTTAAATTCTACTTAAAATAAGTAAGACTAAAGAATATTCAGGTTACTATGCTACTTAACAACACTTTTCTTATGGCATATTATAAGTGTTGCATAACCAAATATGAAGATTATCTTAAAACAAACTATATATGTTACATATATAGTTAAGAAATCGATCATATGTAGTTCTAGAAAAGGCTCAAATAATTTTTCATAAAGTTTTTAACGCAATTAGTTAAATAATTAAAAAAGAATGTAAGAATTAAAATCAATTTAGCTTAATGATACCGCATTAAAAATTG
Source organism: Drosophila sturtevanti (assembly GCA_018150375.1). Taxonomy (NCBI): domain Eukaryota; kingdom Metazoa; phylum Arthropoda; class Insecta; order Diptera; family Drosophilidae; genus Drosophila; species Drosophila sturtevanti. The sequence continues at coordinate 988,460 of JAECWJ010000562.1, read as the reverse complement.
AAACACATTTATTAAATCTTGCAAAAGTTAACACATCAATTGTTAAAAATCATAAATTTGTAGTATTAATTACTTTATACTTAAATGTTTGGGATATAAAAATACAATTTTTTATTATATTTACAATTTTTATAAAATCTAATATCCACTAAAAAAGAAAAGAAAAAGAAACAACTATGCGATAACTGCAATGGAAAAAAATATATAAAATTGAAAATTAATTAATAATGAGTTGAGTGAGAAAAAACTTTTACAAAAACTTTCGTTTTATTTGCATAAATAATTTGATTGGGCCAAAAGCTCATACAAAATTCGTTGCCAACCCGCAAAATAAAAGCAAGCAAATTTATTTTGTTGTCACGTTTCTTTTTATTTAGACTTTGTTGGCATTGTTGTTGCTGTTGTTGTTGTTGCTGTTGTTGTTTGCAGCCACTGGCAAAAACAATTTAAATTTTGTCTCTGCCAGCGTAAATAAAAAAAAAAAAAAAAAAAACAGAGAAAATGTCGACTTGGATGCGGCTGCCGTTGGCTGCAAATCGAAATCAAATCGAAATGTAATCGCGCGCAGCAAATCCAAAGCCAAAAGCAATCGCATTATCGCCACATTGGCGTGAAAGCGCCACGCCCATAACTCGCCTACCCCTTATTCCCCATGTCACCTCATCCCCTTACACGCACACACACACACACACAAACACTTTGGGTTCCCTTGTGATATTTATAGTCAGCTCATATTTATGGTTACAATATTTGCCTTTAACCGGAAATCGATGAAATTTTTATGCCTCTGCCTTGGTGCCCTTTTATTTTATTTATGTGTGTCTGCCAGTATATGAGTGTGTGTGTTTGTGTGTGTCTGTGTGGCAAAAATATTTCAGTCGAAATATTTTTGTTGCGTGTATTGCCTGCCCTTCCCATTGCCTTTCCTCCCTCCGATCACCTTCACTCATACACTTGTCTAACCGCAGGCTCCTCCATCTACTCCTTCTCCAGTTCCTCACTCCATTAGCACTCTGCTTGATTTTCCAGTTTTTCCTTTAGCTTCTTTTTTTTTCCATCGAATTTAGGCAATTTAGCGGCTTAACTAAATCGTTTTTGGTGCTCATGAATTTATACGTTTTGTTTGTGCAGCGCATGCAAAAAATATTTTTTTTCTACTTGCCTTGTTTTTACAAATACTTGGATATATATAAATATATATACATATGTATATACACATATATATATAGTATTAATATGCGCTGGGATCTCCCTCATAAAACTCTAGTTCTGTGTGTGTGTGTGTGTGTGTCTTTGGTACGTTTATGTTAACCGAATGCCAATTATTTATATTGTTTTGTCATTTTTAGTGGAATTTATATAATATAATAGTATACAATTTGTACACGTGCATGTGTGTGTGCGTGTGTGTGTGTGATAAATGTTTTCATAATGAAAATTTGCCAATAGCCAATATCCCTAACCTTTCAAAAGATCATAAAATATGATGTTCGATTATATAATAAAAGTAATAATTGGTAGTTCAAATTCAAAATAACAAAATCTGATAGCTATTATACTCTTACCGAAAACGGATATTTAAATGATTTAAGGCTACTTGTCACGGGCATGCAGGATAATTTGCTTTTATTCTTATACATAACAATTTCATATAGAAGAAATGATTCAAATTTATTGTTAATTTTAAATTATTCAAACTTGCCTGTTATCTTGTAATAACAATTTATGTACAAAACAGTCAACAATTTATTATATAACGAAGTATTATATTTAAGTTATGAAAAAGTATTAAAATCTAATTAACTGTGAAATTAAAATTGAAACCTATCTTAAGTTTTTCTCAGGCTTATCTGTGTTCATTAAGCTTATTTTCTTACGTTAATTATTTAATGAAATTACATTTTCAAATGTTCAATTTTCAAAACAAAAGATTTTATTGTTAGCCTTGCGATTATATGATCTAAATCCAAAATGAGTTCAAATAAATAACCTACAAGAAAGCTGATTTAGGCCAGGCTAACTGTGGCCGTATTTAGATAAGTACGTCCAGTATTTGATAATTAAATAATAAGGGACAATTTTTGTAAGAATTTAAATCTGTTTTGGGCATGCAAATTTCAAGCTGAACATTTTATAAGATGTCATCTACCGTTATGAAATTAGTAAAAATTAAATTAGGTGACCTTAGATTGAGAAATAAACCAATAATTTCTGCATCAAATTTTCCAAATGCAGCTTAACATATAGTCGGAATATATTTTATTTTCAATTTTCCTATTCAGTTGCCTGAAAATCTATAAAATTAAACTAAAATTCTGTTAACGATCGAAAGCTATATATATATATAAATATAGTTGTCCGATAGTTGTACATACATATAATGAATGGAGTAAATAAAAAGATTCCGTTGATCATAGTTAGGTCTACATGTCCATTTAACTTGGCTTACTAAACTCGAATTTAATAGACAATTTTTATTTGAAAATTTTGCAGGTTTGAAACTTGTTGAAGAATACTTTTTTAATCAGCTTAAATAAAAAATAAAATAATAAAATTTATGCATTTATTATATTTATTTAATTTTAGTCAACTTTGGATGATAAATGGGTATGATTTTTAGGAGAAAATGAATATATTACCTGCTTTTTAATGCCCTTTAATATTTATGCAATAATTTTGAAAAAGTGTTCGAGCAGAAAGATACTGCCAAAAATAATGAATAAATCAACAATTTCAACTGAATGCTAATTAGTTCGCTGGCAATATACTGTCACAAAAAATGAACATTTCCACCCTCAGGGTAAAATCCATTATTTTGTGCTAAACTGTGACAAAGCCGGTAAAGTGTTCGCTTTTTCATAATTATGTGACAATTTCATTGATTATACGTAGGACAACGGCAAAGGGGTAGGAAATGGAAAATTATGAGAGACTTTGAGGAATGAAGGAAGGAGGAAGAAAGAATGGCGGTAAATCACCAGCACGTATTACAAGCTACAGCATTATAGTTTTTATCCAAGCGAACAATGGCCAAATATTTCAAGCGTAAATTCTCATCTCTCTTCTAACTGCAATTTGAAAATGCAACAGCGGCAGCAGCAGCGGCAGCGATGGCAACGGCAGCGGCGGCAGCAGCAGCGGCTAATGGTTGGACTGGTTTGGTTGCTGTCGATGATGATGAATAATACGTTCGAGCCAAATCCAGGACAAACCCAAAAAAAAAAGAGAAGACAGAAAAAGAGATAGAGAGAAAAGAGTGATGGAGAGAGAGAGAGAGAGAGGGGGGGGGGACAGAGAGAGGTATTACCCTAAGACTGGGCCAGGCACGTGCTCTTCTCTCTGGTTGGTTGCATTGTTCCTTTGCTACCAAAACTTGCCGCAGTTATATTTCATATTTCTTCAGTAGCTTCAGTTCTTGCTCAATTCATTGCATCTATACTCTACCATATTCTTCCCTCCATATCGTCCCTATTGTCCTTACCATGTCCATGTCCAGTAATCTGAATTGCTTTCTCACTTTTTTTCATGGAGCTGCTGCAATCTTGAAGCTGAGGAATTTTTACCTGCATGGAATTCGAAATCATGTGAGGGTCACGTAAGCAGTCTTACTTTGTCACTGGCCATGGAGCTGAAAATCAAACTGGACTGGGCATATACACACATACATAGGTACAAGATCGGGCCAAGAGAATCAGAGACGAGGAGTAAGCTTCATCATTTACTGTCATTTACTGTACAAATGTATGTGTATATATATACGACTTCTCCTATATATGTATGTATACTGGATTTTCGCCCCAGGGTCTATCGATATTTAAGAAAAACTTTCAGCCACCATCAACTTATGCACGAGTGCACCAATTTCATGTGAGGACTCCATTGGAATTTTGTATTTCTTTCGCATCATGACCCCTCCATGGGGTCCCCCCAACCAAAAAACAGATGAAGAGATTGCAACAGCTAAATAAATAAATTGATTTCCAGTGTCTCGTAGTCTAAGTTAATTAAAAGACAACATCGAAATGAACTAAAACATTTTTTCTATATAGATAAGCTTTATGAGCTAAAAAACAAAAAACTAGCAAACGGAAGTAACTTTTTTTTAAAACCGATTTTGCTTACTTAAAAAAAAAATTTACCGTGATTTTAATTAAATTTAATTTTTTATTGAATCAGAAATGTAAAATGTAAATATCAAACGATTCAATAAGAATAAAGAGATTTAGGAAAATAAAGGTTAATCGTCTATATGAATTAATATATTGCATTTAAAAACTAGAAAGATGGACTAACTTCGGCAGTGCCGAAGTTCGTATACCCTTGCAGATTTTCTCTATATAATTCACCAGAAGCATTATTGTTAATTATTAATACCAAATTTACAAATTCAAAATTTTGAGCTTTAAAAAAAAAATTTTTCATACAGAATTTATTTTGTACCGATTATTCCTGTGCCAGCTATAAGATATAGCCAATCGATTCTCATAAAAGTTAGTTGAAATATTCAAAGGTTTATTAAACTCACAAATATTAAATTTCATAGCATTCGGTTGAAAAAAAAAACAGAGTTATTGAGGATAAACCTTATTCATGACCGATCTTTCCTATGCGAGCTATATGATATAGTTGTCCGATCGGGATGATATACAATTAATGCAGGAAAAAGAAGCCTAGGTCTCGGAGGAGAAGCTGTTGATCCAGACAGACGGACAGACGGACATGGTCATATCGACTCTGCTATTCATGCTGATCAAGAATATGTATACTTTATATAGTCGGAGATGCTTCCTTCTGTGCGTTACAAACTTCTGACCAAAATTAATATACCCTCTGCAAGGGTCTAAAAAGTGTTAAAATTTTTTCATCATTTTTTAAAACTTGTTAAAAAGTTGATGGATTACCATAAAATATGTATCATAAATCATTAAAATGAAATACGTTAATTATTTCTAGCTAAATACGTAAAAAATACTTAAAAATTTAATTTACATTTTCACTTTACTCGTATAATATATACATATGGAGGTATATTAAAAATTACACTTTTCCACAAGTCCGAATAGAAAAGGAAAAATCCAGCCTCAGTATACAAAAGGAAAATTTATGGCAAATCGAGTTAAGACCAAGACATGGAGCTTCATTCCTTGCTCTTGGTTCCTTCTGTCCACGACTCTTTATGCTTGACAAGAGTAAATTTAAATCCACGACAATTCTTTTCGCTCGAAGGACAACTCTTTGCATTGTGCCCAGACGTGCTGATAGGAAAAGCTTCCGTTTGGCAAACGAACGCCACATGCGGCGACCAACTCAGCTGGTGCTACTAGCCCCCGAAACCCTCAAACGGGCCCTCAACAACGCCCCATCAACATTCCATTTCGTTACCATATCAAGCACCTCCTCCTACTTTTTGCCACGCCCATTGTTTGCTGTGAAATGAATTTCTAATACAAAAATTGCATTGAAAAGTGCAGCGATGACGCCTTCTGTTAGACGCTTTAGCGTCAAGGGCTAACAATTGTTTTGGCAAACGTTGCCAACATTCTGGGAGGAGAATGTGGAGCTGGAGCTGGTGCTGGAGCTGGAGTACACGCATCAGACCGGAAGTGGTTCGCGTGTGTGAGATCTTGGTATCCCATTTTTGCCTGTGGCTTTTGCTCAAACTCACTCACTTCACGCTGGGCATGCAAAATGCAAATCTAATACAATGCAAAATGCCAAAAAGAATACAAACAAAAAAGAACAATGAAAAAAAAAAAAATATATGCAAAAGGGTGAAACAAGAACTGACGAGGAGGAGGCTAAGGGAAGTAAGTATAAGTGTGTGTGTGTGTGTGTGTGTACATATTTCGCACACTCACATATATACACGAAAAACAGGAAATTGAATTTTCGACTTTGCCAAGTGTGCGTGCCAAGGCTACAGAGACAGAGAAAGAAAGAAGATAGAGTGTGACAAGGAGGGGGTGAGGGGGGGGGTTAAAAGAAGAGGTACAGGAACAGGAATACAACTACAACTACACCCAATATTACACACAAGTGTCGAGGCATAAGTTGTTCCTGTTCCATGTGGAGTCGAGATCCTGTCTGCTGCTGCTGCTGTTGTGCTGCAACTATTACGTACGCAGGACGAGAACTCCTGACACTGCCAGCGTCTCGTTTTGCATACCAAGCACTCGCATCCCACACTCCCCTTCCCCTTCCCCTTCCCTACCCATCAATTTCATGCAGCCCAACCGCCAACAAAAGCCAAAGCCAACGCCAACTTTTCTGCCAACGGAAACGAAATATTTAACAACAAAGCAAACACAAATACAAATACATACATACAAACATGTGTATATCGATGTGGTACTATGTGTGCGAACGTGTGTGTTTGTGTGTGCGTGTGCATGTGTCTCTGTTCTGCATAATTGAGTGGGCGGGGCCGACTGCGACTTTAATTTGCCTGGCTTTCATCTCTGACTTTGTTGCATAACATTCCAAAAAGCGGGGGCCAAGGAAGCATCCCCCTAAAAGCAGTAACAGCAACAACAACAACAATAGCAACAACAACAGCAACAACAAAAACTAAGCTAAAATTAATAGCCGAGAGCATTTCAACAATTTCGCAAGTTTTCCCTCTCATCCCCTACCATCTCAATGACTTATCATATACAAATTACAAGCGTTTTGCTTTCGCTAAACGTCTTCCGCCCCTTACCCCTCACTACCATCCGTAGATACCATCATCTTAAATAACTTACCAACAATTAGAGATGAGTAAATTTAAGCAATTTCTGATAATAACTTACACTACTTTAATATGAACTTCATTAAGATAAAAATTTTTTTCATAATTTACCAAAAACATATAATAATCTTTAACTAATCAGAATTAAAGTTTTCTTAAATTGTAAACTAGTTTAAATTTTAAACGTTTAAATGGTCTATAAATTAATATTTTCACTTTTGGAGTTCTAATTAATTAAAGTATCATATTAATGAATTTTAAATATGTTGAGTGTCTTTCCGTTTAATTCTATTTAATTTAATTTCATTAAAAACCCATTAAAAGCTTATAATAACAACAAATAAACTATACAGGGGACACATGCACTGACATTAAAATGTGGTAACGTCAAGAAAAAATGAAAAAAGAAAAAAAAGGAAAAAAATAATCCCAAGGGGACACCCGGGTTTGAACCGGGGACCTCTCGATCTGCAGTCGAATGCTCTACCACTGAGCTATATCCCCATTGATGCTTATGATGGAATTTATTCGTACTAAAGTAGAAATTACACTTGGCACAGAGATAAGAAACGACTGCTTCATGAAATTCAAGTTCTAGTTCTATTTTTAGACTAAACGACTTTTATTATGGTCAAAAACCTAAATCAAATGTGAAAAATTAAAAAAGTGTGGCATACTTTTGGGCATGTTTGTTTTTCTACTTTTACAAAATCAATTAGGCGGCTTCATAAATTGAACATTTTTATATGTATATAAAAGTAAAACGACAATTCGTAAATGTTTTGTTAAGTTTTTCCCTGAATACAGAGGTAATTAAGCGAAGGTCCTAAATACAAACTAATTGTTAGTTTATTATTTTCGTTTTGATAAAGTAATTTTTTAACTGAAATTTATTCCCTAGTCTTTATATTGAAAAAAATTGCCAAAAAGGCCTTAAACGATAATAATTTATAATAATAATAATCTGAACCTAAACCAATATACTGCTTTATTTATATGCATGCATTTCAACGAAGGGAACGGGTCACGGAACGACGACAAAAGGTCATTGAACAAAAATAGATAATTGATTTTATCTTTACCTAAAGTAAACACAATGACAATAGAATTCAAAATCGGCCACGTGTTTTCATTACTTTGATTCTCTCTATAATCTATATAAATTATTTAGGCATCCTTTTCTACCTTTCAAAATTTAGAAATTAAATTAGAACCAAGGGATTTACGGCAAATCAAATTGAGAAAGGTAGAAAATTCTCATTTCCTTTCTTACGCATCACGTTATCATCTCAAAAATCCTCTATCCCAAAAATAAAAGCATCGTTTGCCCACACACAGAAAAGTCAAAAAGTTACAAATTTACGTTTTGTAAATTGCTTTAAAAACTTCTCTTCAAATGCTATCTGCCGTTACAATTTTGCTAATTAACTCAACGCTCAAGTTGCCCGAAGAAAGGTGGGGTAGTGATGTACCGTTCGCCACCCTTACAGACGACAACCCATCACCCTTGGCTGTATCTGCCCTCCCTCTTCATGCCACCGCACCCTCCACTCAATGGATGCGCGTTTGTCGCTAATTTTGCTAATCAAAGTGCGGACGGAAGGCGGATTCGATTTTATTAAATGGAAAAACATGGAAACAGTAAAGGAAAATTGTTGTTGAAAATTTGAAGAGGAATCTTTCGTTGGTAATAATTTTCCTTCAAAAACAACAGACAACAAACGAAAAAGTAAAAAAAAAAAGAGGAAAAGTAAAATAAATACATACATATATATACAATAATAACAAAAACTCAAAAACAACAACAATAAATGTTGAACTTTGTTAATAGGAAGGCAAAAGGAAATGAGTTTCTGGGTTGATAATTAGCCGCGTTGTTTTAAGCCTCCAGAAAAAAAGAACACTAAAAGTGAGATGAAGGGAGCGAAAAGGAGAGCCTGAAAAAGGCGAAAAGGATCTCTGTTCGGGTTATGGTTATTGTAGCAGCACGTGCCCTTCCCAAACCCATGTTTCCATCTTCCCAATCTCCATTGACAAAAAGTCGATAATGTCGAGGCATAGCCGCAAGACCAACAACAACAACTACAACAGCAGCAACAACAACAATAAATGGAGTTCACACAAAAGCAAACAAAACACATAACACCAAAAAAAACCAAAAAAAAAAGAAACAAGCTGAACTAACAAACAGCAGAAAGTGCAACTACACCGAAGTCTAATACCCTTGCTAAATAAAAAGATTCATATCCAAATGAAAATCGATTGTGGTTAGACCTTATATCCTTTAATCTGCACCAATTTTTGATAATAAAAAAATTCCATTAAAAAAAATATAATATAAATTTACTTAGATTCATCATTTCTACTTGCATCATCTCTCATTGGATGATCTACAAAAAAAATATATCTAATCTAAATATATAGAAATATTCTTCATTCTTTTTAAGTTGTGCGTCAAAATGTAAATACCCTGTTTTTATAAAAGTAGCAAAAAATACAAAAAAGAAACTAAGGCTGGGTAGAAAAAAAAAAAACTAATAACCAAAAATTGCGACTCTCTCTCTCACTTTTTCTCCTTCTAACTTTCTCTTCATTGCCCCCCCTGTTACACTCCACTCCACTCCACTCTCTAGCCGAAAGTCATAAAATTCAAGCCATTGAGTTTTTGAAATCGCTTCAAGCTTCATTTCGATTGCTCTCCCCCACATGGCACAGCCACATGCCCTTGGCCCTTCGTTGCGCCAGTTATCGGTTGGCCTCTTGACTTTTTGTCTCTTCCTGGGCATGGCCAACGCGTTGGTTGTTTGGCCATTTAAATTCGTTACGTTTCGATTGGCGTGAATATGCAGTCAACTTTATGAAATTTATAGTTTAATCTGATAGATAGGAAATTGCTTTGTTTTGCAATGGGGCAGGGCAAAACAAGTGTGACGAAGGAAGGAAGGGAGAGGTCGAATGGTATTCAAAATGGGCAAAAGTTAGCAAAATATAAAATAAGAGGTATGATTCGAAAATAGAGTGTGGATGTATGAGAGTTTTCTTCTTCTTTTTTTTTTTTTTTGGCTTTAAAGCTTTTGATTGAGCCGACAAAAAGATAAAAACTGTGAAATTTATGATACTGACTACGGGAAAAAGTTTGTGGGGTAGAGGATAGGAGGGTAAGTTGATTGCTGGAAATGAGCATCGGATTTCAAAATGCTCTTAGCAAATTGGCAATGAAATTTATATGCAACCAAACTGTTAATTTTATTAAATTTTACTCATTCGAATCTATGTAAAGTAGAATAATGTAGGTATATATATAAATACTTAACTTAAGTCATGATTATTTATCAAAGAATTAAACTAAATGTCAAATAAATGTACATTTAAATAAAGGAAGAAGATATTATGGTATAAATCGGTATTAATATCAAAGTAATCAAGAGAAAAAAACTTTTTCCACTTTTGAGTTTACGCGGTGAGATTTTGTGTTTGTTGGTAGCTATACTTATTTATTTAGTTAGTCTCGTTCCGTTAATTAGATTTAACATTTTAATTTATTTTCAAAAATTATGATATTTCAAAAGAAACAGCATGACCTATTATATATGTTAATTAAGGAAAAGGAACAATAAATTTGAATATTTAAAATAAATAAATAAATAAGACAATTCACTTATACATCTGTTTTTTTTTTCTTCTGATTATTATTTGCGCTCTCAGTGTTAGTTTAGTAAAGAGAAAACAAGATCTTTCGGTTTATATCGATAGTCACTATTTCAAGCGATTCTTGATATACTCCAAATCTGTTTGGGTCCTCCTTTTATAAGTATATTATTATATAAGATTTCTTGGAATTTGGTTTAATATTAATACAGCTTCTAATTGTCTCTCCGTTTACTTATATGACTTATATATGTATATATATAAAGTGTTCTGTGTGTACTATTGATGAAGTTTTTAATTTAAACATATCTTAACCTAAATCAATATAAATTAAATTAGCATAATTATGGATGGTACTTATGTGTTTCATCGTATGCACAAACACACAAATTCGGAATTTATTTTTTTATTTAAACAATTTTTAATAGCTTTCTCAATTTCATTGAGGACTTTTTTTTCTCCGCATTTAATCAAAATTTTTCATTTTATTTCAAGTCACACTTGATATCTGAGTACTCGTTTAGGTTTTCTTGTTTTATTTTTTTTTTTTTTTTGTATTAAAATGTTATTTGGTAAAAGTATTAGAATGTAAAGTACCTTTTCCGGGCAATTGCCTAATTAAATTTTATATCAAATATCGTAAGATTGTAAGAAATTCAATACAAGGACAAACACAAACACCAGAACAAACAGTTTTCCACTTGAGGCAACCGCCAAAGCCTAACGACAGAGATTTGCATCTCTTTTACTCAATCTCAATCTATCTCTGTTTCTCTCCATTTGTGTTCTGTTTCCCTCGGGGCATGCTCAGCGAGGCTTTAATAATACTTTGAGGATGGCGCGGTGAGGGTTCGCAAAGCTCAGGAGTTAATAACACGACCAAATGTTTGGGCTGGTCCGACATTAAAATCATTCGGTTCATTGAACGAACGTTCAGCAACTGACCAAAGTCGCTTTCAATATCAAAAGTGGAAGTACAGGGATAACAGTGATGCCTTCACATATCGACTAAATATATATCCTTCAATGTATACTGGTACATATTATAGTAGGACTATATGTATATGTATATATATATATAGGCAGAAATTCATCTCATCTGTTGACTTAATGCTGGGACAGTTTGACAAGTGCCTGCAATGTATAGTATCTCTACCAGGCCTGTTCGCCAAGTTATTGTTGTTGGGACTGGGATTGGGTCAACCGAGCAACATCAGCCAATTTCTACATTCAACTCGCCATTGCCATCGACATGGTCGACGTTGGTTCGGCTCAAAAATATATATGTCAATGACGTTGCTGCAAGCGTAGCTTGTTTGTTCTTATCCTTTGGCACTCATATAAAGTTTGTTTGCGGATTTGTGCAGTTGTGCAATATGTCATTGCATTGCTCAGTGTTCAGCTGGCAGCCAAAGTTAACTGAAGCAGAGCAGCCGGCAACAGCATCATCATCATCATCATCATCATCATCATCATCATCATCATCAGCAGCAGCAGTAGCAGGATCAGAGGCAGGGGCAGGGACAGCAGCAACAGCAAGTACCACGCTTAATGGCAATGTACGTTCAAGTAAACACACAACTCACACACACACGTGAACAACGACATGTGTACTTGTGTTTAAATAGCGAGAGTATACTCAATAGTTATGAAAAGAATGAATATTATTTAAGCATAAAAGATTGTTTTATAATTTTAGATTTGTCATATCGTGGGCCAATTTTTTTTTTTTTTTTTAGTCAAATTATAGATAAATTTTCGCTCAGGTGAGTATTTAAGAAGTTTAATAGGAAATAGTCAGTAAGCAATTACAATCCGCTGGAAATGAAAATTCGTGTAAAGTGAGCATTTCCAATAAATGGGCGAATTTAAGTAAAAAAGAATAATACAAAATTAAAAAAAAAAAAATAAAAGCAAAAAAAAACAAAATTTTATCATTCTTCCATTCGTAGAGATTGAACCCACACTCTTCAATTGTAAGGCTGATCTCTATCGACTGCACCACCAAACTAAATTTTCGGTAGACAGCTATTTGATTATTTATACCAAGCGCGAGCCATCTCCCTCTTTCATAACTTAAAGCTTTTGTAATAAATCTCATTCACAAAGCTCAAAACCTAAAAGCTGCTCTGAAACGAACTAGCGAAGAGGTGGGCATGGCCAGATCGGCGGGGCTATTAATGCTGATCAATGCTTCTCTGCGCTACAACCATATGAAATTTATTTATACACTCTGAGAGCGTATGAAAATTAAATTAAATTATTTTTTTGTTGCACAAGACATAATTAAGCATGACTTCGAATATCAAAGATTTTTATATAGCTTCTTTTCTTTTATCATAATTAAAGCTTTTGTGAAACTTTTTTCGATTGACTAAAATCGAATCTAAAATAGTTCTAAAAAAATTTATATGAGAGTTACAATGATAAACGAAACCCTAATAAAACCAGCATATAATGATCAAAATTGATTTCTTAAGACCTAACTAATCCATATTTTGTTTGCACAAATGATACTTCTTTTTAATAATATTATTAAATTAACTAAATTTTGTTAATACTCTAAAACGTTTTTTAAACTTTCTCAAACGACTCTCGTGTCTATATATATATGTATATACATAAACGTATGTATGCAGTTCACAGTGTGGAGCGTCAACTAACAAATCCTTTTGGCATTATAAACATTATTAAAATTTCATGTTTCCTGCTATGAGCGACGCTTCCACTTCTACCCAGACCACGCCTCCATTGCTCCAATATGCCGCCCACTCAAAACGCAAACGTAACGAAACATGAAACACGAAACATGGCATGGAGTAAAAGCCGATAGAGGCGAAGCACAAGTAAAGAGTACAGTAGGTTGGAAGGCTTTCAGCTCATATGGCTCACAGAGTCTCCTGACCATCATCATCAGACCCGGTTACCCAGCCGCCCTCTCCTATCTCACGTTATCCATAAGACTGTCTAGCCTTACTTATTTGCAGCATGCTTCATGCTTTATGGTTACTTGGTCAAGGGCCTTCATACATACACATACACATACACAAACACACAAGCACACACACCCACATATATACACACATCGACAAATACAAACACATATGCTTACTTAAGCACACACACACTCACATATATATATATATATACATATATACACGTAGAAACATAAAATGCAAGAAATTTCGCAGTAAATCGTTAAAATGGTTTATATATTTAAGTAAATATGCAAAAATCTTCTGTTCCGTTCGGAGTCAGATCTTTTGGTAATACAAAGTAACGTAGATACAAACATATATATGTACATATGTATGTGTGTATGCATCATACTCCCCTCCCCCTTTGCTTGCCACAATTTCCTCCCCCATAATACACAATTTAATTTCAAAATTTAAGAATTCACATAAAAAATTTCGAAGGGAAAAAGTCGCTTTTGTGGGTAAATATTTATTAGCATCTTTTGTTTTTTATGACTTATGCATGGCTTTTTAGAGCTTTAATATGTGGGATCAAGGTTTGAGCAAATGAGAGCATACATTTAGGGGCAACGCTTTTGTGTAATGGATAAAATGGATTTATGTTTCGTTTTAGCAGCTTTTGCTTTTGTTTCATATTTCAAACTTTGCTTGAAATTCACATCACTTTTTCATGTCAAAATATACTTTATTTTAAGCACTATAGACATAAGTTAAATGGGATTATTAAAAATAGTCAAGATACGAAAACAAAATTATTGATGCATTTTCGACCCTCGATGACAAAGGATAACATTAATAAATAAAACACCAACAATAATAACACACACAGCAGATACAAATATTTATTAATTCTGTTACTTTTAGGGTGAGAACAATATTTTGGAAGGCAAACATCGTATTCCAGGAGATATGTAATCCCCTAGTTTGTGTATCAGATATCAACTTAAATTCCAAACTTTTTTGCCATCCTGGTGAATTAGTAGGATGCAAAAACGTTGCAGAGATAGAGCAAAAACAAAGTATGTATATATAGATACTTGGGATATACAACAAAACTGTCCTTATGGTTGCTTTTAGTATGCTAAATTTCAATTGATTGAAATAGCATAAGAATTATCCTGACAATATATTCATGTTAACTCTTAAATGCATTATGCAACTTTCGATCAAATAATTTTAGACTTTGTTTATTTGCAGTAAACATTTGTTCGTATCATAAATTCTAGAATGTTTATTTTAACATTATTTTTGTAATTCCTTTTGACTTAACTTCTCTTAAATAATTTAATAATAATTGTATTACTTTATGACACTAACCATTTTATTTAACCAATTAATTTTAATTAAAGTTTTAAGAAACTAATCGAATAAGCAGAAAAACTTCTCCCTGAATTGGCCACAACTCCACAATTTTCGTTATTTTTGACTATTCCATGGATTTTTTAAAGCCTTATAAAACTTCCAAACTAAAAAAAATTAATCATAAAATTAATCATTAGTTTAGCTTTAGTAGATACATAATTATTTGTGTTTTATTTGATATTAATTCTATATAAACTGATAAAACTTTGCCTTAATTACTTTAAAGATTGCTTTATTGACATTAATTACTTATATTTAGCCTTGCATTAAAGAAATTCCTTTGTCTAAGAATAATGTTGAAAATCGTTTGACCTTTCGCATAAACTCGACGACCTTTGCTCAAGCAAAGAAATAAAAACGAAAAACAAATTCACGAGAAAACCCTTTTAAACAGTTGGCGAACAACTAAACTCCTCGGGTCATTGTTTCCATAGCAGAAACTTCTTCCATGCAATAGCTTTGCAATTTTCTTGGCATCTCGAAAAGTTCAGCTGCGGCACAGAGGCTTTTTGCTAACTAGCTGGCTCAACTGCCTCAACCGCCCATAGTTTCTCCTTTCGCCCCCTTTTATCCTTAACGTTAGCTAAACCAAACGCACTTAACACTTGCGAGTCGAGTTTTAGCGTGTAACTTTTTGTGCTGCGAATCCAGTGAACTACTTTTTATACCTGTGCAAAAGAGACAGAGACTGAGCAAGAGAGAGAGGGGGAGAGAAGAGAAGCCGAAGAAATCTGCTTCAGTGCGTCACGTAGGCGCTTCAAAAAGTTTGCATTTTTTTCTTCTTTTTTTTGTAAAATTTACGATTTAACGTTAAAGTAGACCAAAACAACACGAGAGTAAAATAGAGAGAGAGAGAGAGAGAGAGAGAGAGAGAAAGGGAAAAAAAAACAACCAACACATACATCTATAGTACTTATTTACCTAGGTATACCTATATAGCATAAAGGTATAGGAATGTACATACATATAGCTACTTAAAAGAATGGCAAACTTTGAACACGACCAAAAATCCCGCTAAGTAAGTGAACACCCCTCCCACTTCCCCTTCTTCATTTCACGAGTTGTTCGAATATTTTTTATCCTGCCCTGGGTTTGGGTTCAGCTGCACGTACTTTGGATTTTGTTGTTGTTGTTGTTGTAGTGTTTGCTTTCTTTATTGCACTTAAGATTTACACATCATCAGCAGGTGTTGTGCCCAGT
The DNA here is from genome assembly GCA_018150375.1 of Drosophila sturtevanti. Taxonomy (NCBI): domain Eukaryota; kingdom Metazoa; phylum Arthropoda; class Insecta; order Diptera; family Drosophilidae; genus Drosophila; species Drosophila sturtevanti. Next base: position 972,542 of record JAECWJ010000562.1, on the reverse strand, counting down.
TGCAAAGCAGAATCTACGATTGAATTTTAGAGAGACCAAAGAAAAATACAAAACCCAACGAAAAGAAGAAAAAAAAATGGCCATACCTAAACCAAAAAACCAAAACGCAACCCCAAAACAAAAACCGAAATCTAACCAACCACCAACGCACAGCTTTTGCAATTTTTATGTGCAATTTTTTCCTTTTTCTTCTCTTGTTGATGGGGGAATGGGAACTGTCGCTAGTGGCTCGTTAAGGAAAAGAAAGTGGTTTGGCGGACCATAAGAGGTTACTTTGATTTCATTAAATATTTAACAGATAATTCTTAAGGCCTAAAACTGCGAACTTGTCTTACTTATGTGTGAGAAAGTTATCTCAATTTCACAATTTTCTGAATTTTATAAAAATAAAATGTTTAACATTTGTACATCATAATCATTTAATCTTTAATTACAGTACAAATATGTCATTATTTAATTATTATCGATTTAATTACTTGAGTAAGCAAAAATTTTTAATTTACTTTTAGCGACCCTGAAAGCCCTCTGTCTTAAAGAGAAAGCGAATTATTTGGAAACAAAATGTTTTTGACATATCTAATCCGCATTGTTAGCCTTAATCCGGATATTCAGTTGCTTCCGTTCTTTCTTTTGCAGATGATATAGTGAAATTGGTTTTGGCTATGTCTGTGAATAAAATACTATTGAAATCTATATTTAATCTATATTTTATTGAAGCGATTTTAAGCTATCGCATATAGATTCGACGTCACAGATTTTTAAACAGGAGTCTTCTTTAAGGTATTTCTATTAAAATCAAAAAACTATATCTTATCACTTCCATTGAAATTATAAAAATATTTGTTTCTTTGGTTTCTATCCAAAAGAAATTTTTGATTGAAATGCTTTTCACAATATCAGCAAGCTAATATTAAGTCGGATAAAATAAATTTTTAAATAAATTTGTTTAATTGAATCAAATAAATACATAACAAAACATTCATTTGACATGAAACAGAGTGCGAGTGAGACGAAAAGTATTTGCATTGTGTTCTTGCATAGAACGAAGGCTGATAGAACGAGATGCCCAGTGCTTGAGTTAAATATTGAACGGTTCCTTGTTTTGGTGGTGTAGTAGGCTCGACAAGCTACTATTTTTCTGCTTTTTATCTTTCTTTTTTTTTAATTTTACACTTTAACCCATTAAAGTTTAAAGGATAAGTGTTTGTGACAAATTATCCGTTACCTATTAACATGGCTATTATATAGCCGATAAAATTGGTTAAATTGAATACTAAGATTAAGAATTTTAAGCCAATAAAATAAATGTCCCCTTCTGGGCATTTTATGGGTGATATCCTTAACTTCGTCTACGATTCCTTGAATAAAAGGAATGGAACGTTTCTAGTATATTGAGTTAACATCATTCTAACCCGACAATCCATTCGAATCGTTTATTAAACAAACTGACTCAAAAGATAATAAATTCTCTTGCGTTTAAGCCATATGTATGTATATGTACTCGTATACATACTTAAATTTAAATGGTTATTCTTGATGTATTCCATTACGTGTAGTAGATTCAACTTTGGCAACCATAAAAGTCATCAGGCAGTCGTTTCAAAATCTTGTGCTTACACTATTTCGAATGCTTTCATGATGATTTAGGGCACATGTGTGTGTGTGTGTGTGTGTAGGTGTGGGTATGTAAGCCACCTGACGGAATCATCACAGCACAAAATGCGGCCGCCCTGCTGCAAATACAATTTAAATTTTTAAGCGGCATCTACTTTGGACACAAGGCTGCCGCTGCTACTGCTGCTGCTTTTTCTGGTTTTGGTGCTGGAGCTTCGACTCTGTCACCGGCTTTTGCTCTGCGATTCGTGTCACGCAGCATCCTCAACGGGTGGCAGCGTCATCAGCATCATAGCCATCAGGATCAGCATCAGCATGTTGTCGTTTGGCATCGTTTTTTTTCCCCTCTTTTTGGCTTGAATGTTGCAATTTCAACCCGTTGATGGATTTGATACGTTCCTCTTTTTCTTTTTTTTTTTGCCTTCGACTATATTCTCTGACAGCGGCTGCTAAATCAGCGCAAATCAGTAACAAACATATAGATGAAGAGACCAGAAGAAGAGTGAAGGACATGAAGGCAGAGTAAACTCAAATTGATGACACCCGCAGCGACGTCATCGTCATCGTCATCGTCATCCATACTGACATCTCCCCTGTCTGTCAATGATACTCAACAAATGTTTCCATTGGTGTTGCTGCTTTTTTACATGTCGCACACACACACTAACTCACACACACATACTCACACTCATGCTGAGCTCAAATGACACTAAATTTGGTTGATTAGATACCACGTCCATGTACCAACCGGAACACCAAAACGGAACGCTTTTCTGTGGCATACTTGATGCCAAATCATTGCGTGCCATATAGGCAATCTTTATTCTCTCTTTCATTCTTCTGCTGGATTGGGTGTTGGATACCCGTACTTATTTTTATACATACTATATGCAGATATAATGATATTGGCAAATACACAAAAGGTAACACTTTGATTTTATGAAAAATTCTTTATTTATTTTTCACTGGAATGACAAACAATGCTCGATAATCATATATGTACATAAAAAGGCCTTAAAATATTTACAAAAAAATGTATAATCAACAAAAAATAAATTTAAGGTGATATTTTTATGTTATTAACTGGATGATGGATGAAGTATACCTCTATATACTAACACATTATAGGAAAGACCGGTGTAAAATAAAGTTTTTCTTTATCAAATTCATCATTTGAGAATTTTTAAACAAGTCTATAACTTTTGACCAAATTTCGATTAGTATTTGGATTTCTTATAGATCGGATTGTGATAAAGAACTTTTTTTGTTTGTTTGGTTACCTAAAATCATATTTATTATTCAAATGCAATCTGTAGCTATACATAAATATTCAATAGAATCCAATAAACTCAACGAATAATACATAATCACAATAGTGGATAGGATTCATAATAGTACAACAGAGTTTAAAAGGGAGAACATCTGAATTTTGTTCTTTCGATGAATGAAATCAAAAAAGAGATATATGTCCTGCATATACTTTACAAACCAAAATTGCAGATCCGAGGAGATCCGCTTTACAAACAGGATATTATGTATATTCTTAAACTCTTCAGAGTGGCAGCATAGATTATCTATATATCTGTAATTCTGATTTCGATTTTTTATACCCTTGCAGAGGGTATATTAATTTTGGTCAGAAGTTTGCAACGCACAGAAGGAAGCATCTCCGACTATATAAAGTATATATATTCTTGATCAGCATGAATAGCCGAGTCGATATGACCATGTCCGTCTGTCCGTCTGTCCGTCTGTCCGTCTGTCTGGATCAACAGCTTCTCCTCCGAGACCATAAGAGCTACAGAGCTGAGATTTTCAGCATAGGCTCCTTTTTGCTGCAGGCATTGTATATCTCGGAATCATCCCGATCGGACGACTATATCATATAGCTCCCATAGGAACGATCGGTCAGGAATAAGCTTTATCCTCAATAACTCTGTTGTTTTTTAACCGAATGCCACGAAATTTGATATTTATGAGTTTAATATGCTTCTTGATACTTTAACCAAGGTTGATCAGTATCGGACGACTATATCATATAGCTCCCATAGGAACGATCGGTCATAAATAAGGATTATCCTCAATAACTGTTGTTTTTCAACCGAATGCCACGAAATTTGATATTTATGAGTTTAATATGCTTCTTGATACTTCAACCAAGTTTGATCAGAATCGGACGACTATATCATATAGCTCCCATAGGAACGATCGGTCATGAATAAGGCTTATCCTCAATAACTCTGCTGTTTTTCAACCGAATGCCACGAAATTTGATATTTATGAGTTTAATATGCTTCTTGATACTTCAACCAAGTTTGATCTGAATCGGACGACTATATCATATAGCTCCCATAGGACCGATCGGTCATGAATAAGGCTTATCCTCAATAACTCTGTTGTTTTTCAACCGAATGCCACGAAATTTGATATTTATGAGTTTAATATGCTTTTTGATACTTCAACCAAGTCTGATCAGAATCAGTTGGCTATATCATATAGCTGCTATAGGAACAATCGGTACAAAAAAAAATTTTGTATGAAAAATTTTTTTCCTCAAGCTCAAAATATTGAATTTGTAAATTTGGTATGTTTAATTTACAATAATGCTTCTGGTGAATTATATAGAGAAAATCTGCAAGGGTATACGAACTTCGGCACGGCCGAAGTTAGTCCATCTTTCTAGTTTTATTTTTATATGCAGCATAAATCTGTAGATTTAACATTTTAACTGAGACGGAGAACATAATTCTTAAACACTCAAGTACTGGAAGGGTATACAAATTTCGTTACCGCTGATTTGTTCTTTGATATTTTCATGCATTGTATATATGGGACTGATCCCAGAATTCGATCCCTCTAACTTCCTCTTTTTTAATATAGAAAATGTTCCCGAAGTTTGTCAAAGAATAAATATTATCAATTTCAATAATTATTGTTAAGCAAATGTTTGTAATCTGATATTTTTGTATTTAAAACTATTTTTGTGTTTTTCATATTATTTTAATTCTTTCATTCAATCATTGAATTCAACTTTGTTAAGGTTTGTTTTCATTTATTTCCTTGAAATTACATTTAATACTCATGATTAAAAAATAGAAAGCACCCTGTATATTCGTATAAGATTTTTTTGTTAGTCGTTCTTTTCTCATCATTTTATATACCAGTTAACTATACGGCCTAATTGACAAATCTGTGCGTAACAAGCAAATGCAATCTGCTACAACATACACTTATCTCAACGCAAACACACACACACACACACACACACATGCATACATACATATAAACGCACCCACATAGTCACACACGCAAGTGGGCGGGTGGGCGGTTGGGCAGGTGAATGCGACAGACTGTGTGCTATATAAATTAACACAAGTATTTTTGCACCTATGCCACACCCACATGCAAATGCATGCTAACAACCACTTAGCATAGGAATACCACGCCTACCTCCCACAACCATCCAACCTCACCCCTCCCTGTCTCTCACTCTCTCTCTCTCTCAATGATGAAGAACTATTAAAGAAATTACAGGCTGATTCAAATGTTGAACGGGAATGGGGCCATGGCAAGTGGCGTTTTATTTGCAACAATTTGACGCAACTTAAAATTGCATGCGGGTGCGTTAAAAGTTGCCAAATGCTGTTGCCACTGTGCTAGTGTTAGTGCCATTCTGCTCCTGATAGGATGATGATCCCAGGATCCCAATTCGGGTAAAAACTTTGCTTTGCCACGCGACAGCCTGTGTAAATAGTTTGGCTAGAGAGAATGGTAAAAGTCGGTTTGGTATATGCCCCCGGCCTCAATCAAAGTTGCCGTATAATGATTCTGTGTGCCCACCAAAAAGAAGAAGAAAACAAAAAAAAAAAAAGAAGAAGCAAAAAAAAGGGATAAAAAGGGAATGATGGAAAAAGGAAAATGAATACGCAGCAGCCAGCAGCAGTTGGATAAAGTTTTTCGCGCCAAGCGGTTTCTCTTAACCAGCAGTTTTAATTTCGCCGCAAGGCAAGAATGAGCGCATCTTGAATGAAATTTTAAACAAATAAAATGGCAGGAACGGCAACGGCAACGGCGGCGCCTTCGACTTAATGATGTGGCTGCTCCTCGATGAGATACATATATGTGTATACCTATATACATACATACATACCAGATACATATATATGTATGTATATATAGTACGTATTTGGTTAGCCAGTGTAATGAAGGATTTTTCCAACTTGAAACTAACTCGCAGTCGCGTCTCTCACTTAAATTAGTTGCAAACCAAAAGTGTAACTAAAAATGGAAATTCGTTTTCAACCCAAACTCTTCTCCGTTTTCCCTCTTTTTCCCCTTTTTTGCAGTAAGAAAAAATGAAATTTATTTAACAAGATCAATAATGAGATGCGTCGCAAAAGTTAGAGAAGACATTCGTATCCCTATACATATGTATAATAAAATAAAATTTGATAATAACATTAATAACTGTAATAATTTTTAGACCATAATTTAGACATAAATTATATTTAGAACGAAAGATTCTTATTATTATAAAAGCATCGCCTCACATGAAAAAATAAAACAAAACCTCAAATCTACAAAAAAAACATTTAAAAAATGATTTCAAAACCCTAAAATTACAATCTATCTAAAATGGGATAGTTTTTTGATCAAAACTTTTATAAAAACTGAATGAGATAAATATAAATTATAAATACAAAGAAAATAAGTTCAAAAAATATAATCTATCACATTGTATTCTTATTTTTGTTAGTTATCGAAAACAAATTTCAGATTTTTTTGAAGCTATAATACATACGAACTTGGTAAATCAAATTGCCGATATGATTTAATGTCAAATCGGCCTATTTAAACTATCATTTATATCCAATTTCTTATAGTAAATACATGAGATTGATAAAAATAAATTTAAATCTGTCTACTAAGTAACGAAAACCTTTTGAAGAAACTTGACTCTTAGTTAACTTACTTACAACATTTCCATTTAGTTTAGATTTAAATATATACATATATCACGTATCTATGCATCAGTTTAAGAACTTCATAAAAGCAGAAATTAATTCTGCATTAAAAAGAATATCTTTTTTAGTAAATAAGGAAGAAAACGAAATGGAAATACATAATTAAATAACTAACAAAAAATATATAATTTTTTTGTAGAATTTTCTAAATAGCGTAATTTCAAATATGTTTGGTCTGATAAGCATCAGATCGTTTTCTATAAATCCGCAAATACTTTCTGATACTCTAACTTTTATTTTGAACTTTTAGTTTAGTATTTACATTTCTATTTCCATCTGTAGTTCCCCCCTCCCTCTGCATATAATCTAAATTCAACGTCTGTCCTTATCAGCGCTTTTTGAGAAGACTTTAAACTTTCCCCTTATGTTGAGTCAGCTTAATGATGGCAGAACGCTGGGTGTGTGTGTGTGTGTGTGTGTGTGTGTGTGTGTGTGTGGTGTGTGTGTGTGGCCAAGGTAGGGCCAGAAAGCATTTCCATTTTTCTCAGCCCTAGTTGCAACTTAAATTGGAACTGCTTCCGGCGGCTTTAAATACCGTTAGTCACGCACATAAGTTTCGGTTTCTTTCCCCCATTTTTTTTTTCCTGTATTGTTCGGCATGAACTAAATGTAGGTGTCTTTAACTGAAAGCCCCCGCTTACATTGTCTTAGCAGAGACGAGGACTATCATGCAATTGGCAAAAAGTCTAGCTGCCCATATACCTATATACATACATATATCTAGCGATGGCCCCTGTACCCATCCAACCATCGTCATCATCATCATCATCATCATCATCATCAGTGCTTATCTAAACCCACCCGCCGATTCAATATGTCTGACTAACTGACTCAGCGCTTTGATTGCCGCCTGCCGCCTACCGCTAAAGAGGAAGTAACTTTTCTTTTTGCCGCTGCCTTTGCTGTTTGCTACCGCAACTTCTACCAATTCATTCTCCTGCTGTTCCTTCATCACCCCTGCTGCTGTTACTGGTGCTACTGCTACAATTCTTCCTCATTCCATTTCAGGGTAAAACTTCAACTTTGGCTTAATTTCGCGCACGAAGTAGTATTAAGATTGGTGGACGAAGGTGATGGAGGAAAACACACGTGCGGCATCCTTAACACATTCCAACAACCGAAACTACATAATAAAACACTTGGTGCTAAGGTTAAATTCCTTCTTTTTTTCTTTGCCCTAGACTATTTGGACCCAGGGCGTGTCCCTCCAAGCCAGAAATTAAAACTAAAAACATTGAGCTCCACAGACGTAGAGTTAATATTTTCATCTTTTTCAAAACAAAAAGGGATGGATGGATTGGGGGGGGCCGTGGGGGGGACTTTCACATACGCCACTGTGGTATGCAACATTTTCGCGTTTTGTTTTCACTTTGTAACCAGTCTGTCCATAGGACTGTGGTAAAGCGGGAAGGGTAAAAGAACCATTGGGAAGTCGCGTCAATTATTGAAGACCCAGCTGAAAAGTTTCCCCTTTTGCCCCTTCTCCCCATCACCTTTGTATAACTCCCAGTTCGTGTCATCCTCGAAATGGCTGCAAAAGGTGTGCTTTTAATTGTCCTCGTTGACGTCGACATGGCGTCGATATATTTAGCACAATGGCCGCCGCCTCGTCTCAAACACTCCACATCCACATTTAGTACAAATTGTTGTTTTAGCCATTGTACTAGTAGTAGTACGAGTAGTAGTACATAGCTGGGGTTTTTTTTCTTCACTATTGTCTGCGTGTTTAACTGCTTGTTTAGCAATAATTTAGAAACTTTCGCTGAATATATGTATTTATTTTTTTTGCTTTTGTGGCGTGCTTTAGTTTTGTGAAAGAATTGCACCACAATGGGGTAGATGGGTATGCATGAGGCATGGGCAGGGCACAGTTTGTGCTGCAAGTTTTTGGCTACTATCATCCCTATAAACGACTTACAAGATTTCTGGATTTATTCTGTTTATGTAAAAGTAAGACTTAGCTAAGAGGCAAGTTATAATGGTGAATAAACTTTGCAGGTAAATATCAGAAAAAAGGATACTTATTTTTTCTTCAAGTACACTACATGCTTGTCCTTTTAGGAACCTAAGATCTAAACGACACATTACACGTACATACATACATATGTATGTATGTTTCTTCCATTCCAATTACAGAGTAACCCTTTGACTAATCTCTGGTTATAATTCCACTTTTTCCTCTTCTTCTTTTATAAATCGACTTCAACCTGATAGTTCAGATAGATAGTACATGGCTAAGTACTAAAATTCTTTGTAATACTTACTAATTAAATTAAATATTGTTGGACATAACATAACTCCTTTCTCAACACTAAAATGTTATGTGCAAAAATTACATAACAGAAATCCCTATTATTAAAACACGGGCACATTGTTTTATAACTTGATCTTCTTCTTTCTGTTTGGTGTATCAAAGAAATATAAATCGAAGAATACATAAATGATCAAACCATAAAACAATAAAACTGTGACATTTCATTTTCATTATCATTATAAATAGGAGATGTGACAAATTTCAAGAAATATTTACTATTATTTAAATAAAATATCAAAAAGCCAACTTTAAAGCTCTGATAATTGTTTGATTTTAAATAAAATTGTATTTTGCTACAATCCATTCAGCATTCAACATTCAGTTAGATTTAATTCAATATATGTATATATATATATATATGTATGTATATATATTTAAATTTGTATTATGTTACAATCCGAAACTTATGCTTAATAAATATTAATTTTTAAATAAATATCATTGAGATTCTTACAGCAATTCATTTCATTTCGAATGCAGACAAATCCACTTAATCTTAAGTATTATCCTGTTTCACCTGGTGCTAGTAGGTATCTACTTCGTCGTTTCAGTGTGTCTACAATGTGCCAAAACACTTTCAGCACACTTCACTCCTTCATCCTTGTGCTCCTTGTGAACTCATTTAATGCTCAAAGCCTTTTGCTTTTGCCTTTGAGATTTGCGTGTTTCGCTTAATGAAGAAGACAAATAATCGCGCAATTAAAGCCTTTTAGCTTTAAGCGCAGGTAAATAATTGCTGTGAGTGCAAAATGAAACACACACACACAGACACACAAACATTCACACAGATATACTAACAAATGGTAAATGTATTCAAACAACAAATCTTAATGGCACGCTAGAATGAATAGTAAACGAGCAACGAACAAGGAGGATGGGAGGTTGGAGGGAAGGATTACTACGCCTGTTGGATAGGGTAGAGAGATAGCAAGAAGGCGACGATTACGACTACGACTAGGACTGACGACTGCCTAGACGCGAAATACTGGGAGATAGATGGAAATTGTAGAGGCATTACAAAAATTGGGTGGGGATGGTTGATGGGGTAAGGTGATTCTGTTGACTCGACTTGGCTTCCGTGCAAAATTCTTAATTGCACCTGGTGTACAACGTTTTCCGCTGACTGTGCCTGCTGCCAGCTACTGTGGATATCTGTATATATGTCTAGATATATATATGTATATGTATGTAGCTCTGCTTGGGCTCCTGATGGCTTAGATTAACTGCCTGACAAGTAAACCCACTTACTCACACACACGGACTTTGTTGCTACTTCCGGCTGACTGTCAGTACGCCCGAACTCTTCTGTCTGTCTGTCCATTCGTCAGACCGACAGTCAGTCAGTCACCTATACAGTCATTCCGTAATTTTTTTCACGGCTTATCCCAACAACTGAAAGTGCTCTTGACTCACGTGCTCAGCACTTGTAATTATTTTTCTTATTGTTGGAATTAAATACTCAAGGATTTATACGATTTTTTCCCACCTTCTCAAAATACAAAATAAGATATGGCGAAAATGAAGAAAAAGGAGAAAAGTTATTAATTGACGCTGCATACGAAATGGGAATACGTTTTGGTTAGCTAACAAAAATAAGATGAAAAGATACTAGTTTGTAAGGAAGTTTTCCGGCCGGGGTACATATCTCAGTCTCCCCAGGGCCTTTAGTTTACAGAAAATTTGTAAATAAAATACCGAGACCCGAAAATTGCAGAGAGGGAGTCAACCCCATATGATGGAAAGGGTGACTCAATCACCATAACGCTAAAATCACACCATTTATGGAAAGGTAGAGGAATAAGAGGGGAATAGACGGATGCATACATAACCACAACGATTAAGTTTTAAAGAATAGTGAATCTCCTTCAAATCAATTAGGGTATAACCCGGAGACTGATTTGAAAGAAGATATCGCTATACGTGATCAGTATGGATAGGTTAAGGAATCAATTAGGGTATCACCCGGAGATTGATTCTCTTAACCATCCATCCTATAGACCACTCAAACTTATGACACGTGACAACAATTACTACGTTCAATCACCCACGCACAATACTACGTTCAATGCATAGTGAATCTCCTTCAAATCAATTAGGGTATAACCCGGAGACTGATTTGAAAGAAGGTATCACTATACATGATCAGTGTAGAATCAGCTAAGGAATCAATTAGGGTATAACCCGGAGATTGATTCGCTTAACTGTCTACACTATAGATCACTTACACTTACAGGACGAGACGACAATTACTACGTTTAATGCATAGTGAATCTCCTTCAAATCAATTAGGGTGTAACCCGGAGACTGATTTGAAAGAAGATATCACTATACATGATCAGTGTAGAATCAGCTAAGGAATCAATTAGGGTATAACCCGGAGATTGATTCGCTTAACTGTCTACACTATAGATCACTTACACTTACAGGACGAGACGACAATTACTACGTTTAATGCATAGTGAATCTCCTTCAAATCAATTAGGGTGTAACCCGGAGACTGATTTGAAAGAAGATATCACTATACATGATCAGTGTAGAATCAGCTAAGGAATCAATTAGGGTATAACCCGGAGATTGATTCGCTTAACTGTCTACACTATAGATCACTTACACTTATTTACACAACAAAAAAAACACAATTGTTCTAAAAGGGTAGTGGTCCACTTAGCGCATCCTTAAGGATGGTGGAACATCTACCCTGTCTACCATGCATGGTTCAGAATTAAGGACTTGGTGAGTTTAGGTTGAACGGGACTAATTTGGCTGTCGAACACGGGATGTCACTCCTGACAATAGAAATGAAAGAACGGAGACACTTTAGCTTTAAATTCATTTGATTTTAACTTTATTCTTTTGTTTTGATATTTTTTTATTTGATTTATTTATTTCACTCCTACCTACCACACCGGAAAACTACTGCGCGAACCGAGCTAAATTTTCCCATCCCGTTCCCTTATTTTTCACTCACCTGCGCTCCATGCCTTAGCTCACACTATTCCTCAGTTTCTTGATCCTTGGTCCTGTCTAGGTACTTAGTTAATCCTGCTTTTTGTCCTTTTTGGTTCACTTGGGCACTTGTTATCACTTTTATTTATTTTTACGCTGACTATTATGATCTGTTCACTTTGACGACTTTTCAATAATTGATTCTTAAGTTCCAAACTTGCATTGCCCTTGGCCTCGTTTGGCAATATCGACGTCGGCAGCGACCAATCAGATCGATGGCAGCTTCTGCTGCAGTCGCCAAAATCTGATGCGTGCCGTTATTTTGCGTATGCCTTTTGTCTTCTGCTTCCGTTGGTACTTTTCCATCGCCAGTTACTGCTGTCGCCTAATTACGCAGCGTCGGTGTCTACGACGCGTACAGTTAACTCCAAAAGTTAGCTGCATAGACGCCTGTGTAATTTTGGCGACAGTCAGTCGGCATGCGTAGCGTCTATTGTCTATGTGTGAATTCGGACCGTTGCTTGCAGGTGTGTGTGTATGGGCGAGCTTTGGCAGTGGTGCGCAGTAGTGAACTGAAAGAAAAACTAGTTCCGACTTTGGGACTTAGAATATAATTAATAAACTACAAATTAAACCTATATAAAAAATGACTAATAACTAAACTTAAAACTATTAAAAATATAGGTAACAAAAATATAAGGCAATTCATAACTAAAATAATAACTAAAAAATGTATAACGGTCCCATCCGTTGGGACGATACTTTGTATTAAGTAGTAAAAAAAAGTGTCGTCACACCCCCCCCTTACTTCACGGGCGGGGGCCTAAAGAAGTGATGGTCACTTTACCGGCTGGGCTGATGTGGACCTTATAGTTTACTCCGCCTAGTTCGAGTAGAAACTTCTTATTTTCGTGAGGTCGGATACGGGATCGCACGGCCTCTATCAACTCGTATGGTATCCGGGTGCCTAGACCCGGGCATCTCCAGCCAAAGGGAACCTCGGCGGTTGCGACGAGACTTCCTACTGGTGGACGGTTGTCGAAGTTCTGGGGGGGGCGAGGCGGAGAGCCTCCAGCACCCAAGTTACGCGCGGCTTCGGCGCTCGTCGTAGCCTCGTCCTGGCGATACTCCCTTGGAGTGACGGGGGGAGAAATGTCTTCAGATATCGGGTAGACCAGCGGTGACATGCTGCGTTCCCAGTTGTCCTCCTCGCTCATGGGCTCGTACACATCGGGATGACCATAGGGGTCGAACGTGGGCTCCGGGATCGGTAACTCCCTGTTCTCCCCGGTTTCGGGATCCATCTCCTCGGCCTGGTTCACTTTGCCTCCGAAATCGTACGGATCGTACCACTGGCTTGCGTATTCTGTTTCGGGGCTGGCACAGCGTTCCGATCCGGATGAGTCACTAGGCGGGGTCGGGCATGGTATGTATTGGTCCCGATGTCCAACATGACGTGCGAATTGCCCTGGGTCAAAATGTGCTATGTCGGACAAGTCCATCTTGGTTTCCAGTGTGAATACCGATGAGATTTGGGGTCGCTCTGGTGCTTCCACTACACGCCAACAGATGACCGACTCTGTTCCGGATTCTCCGGGTGGATAAGCGGTAGTGGAGCCCTCGACACGTGGGCCGTCTTTTGTCCTATCCCTTTGGTTGGTATCATCCGGATAAGGGGTTTCCGGCAAGCCTTGCTCAGCTTCCCATGCACCGACCAATTCTTCGATGATGGAACGGATCTCCGGGATACTAAAGGTCGTTCTGCGGATGATATAATGTTTTGTTATATATCTAATACCTTGTTAACCCTATCTTATACGCCTATCGGTGTGGTACATAATTCAGAATTTTACTTATACTTAGTTTTACAATGGTTTTCTAAATCTATCCTTAACTATTTTACTTAGTTTATTCACTCTTTAGAACCTCCCGTTGCTGCTCCTGATTCCCCCTTTACGGGGGAGGGACGTTGGGAGATCACGATCTCCAACAAGTGGTCCCTTCGAAATTTTCTCGTTCTATTGTGGTGACGTGGCATCTTCCATGCTTTCGGTGTCCAGTGCGTCTACTTCAGGGTTGAGATCATCGTCTGATCTAAACGGTTTAAGGTCGTCCAGACTGGCAGTGCGTCGTTGCCTTCCACTGACCTCTTGAAGGCGTACGATGTTTCTGGAAATAAACTTGATTACCCTGTATGGGCCATCGAACTTCGGCGCCAGCTTAGCGGCGAACCCTTCAGCCGCTTTGGACAGTTGATGTTGGCGTAGCAACACCAAATCACCAATAATTGGACGCCATTCCCGTCTCCTTAGGTTGTAGTGTTTGCTCTGGTCTAATGATGCTTGCTTCATGTTATCTTGAGCTATACGATAGACATCCTTCATTCGTTTAACTCGATCCTCAGGCGACCAGGGGGTGGTGCCTAGTCCAGGTGTGACTTCGTCATACCATGTAGACGGAAGACGGGGTTCCCTTCCAAGTACTAAGAACGCTGGACTAAAACCAGTTGAATCACACACGCTGGAATTGATAGCCAGCATAAACTCTGGAAGTAGTTGATCCCAGGTGCTTTGGTCATTCTTTAGGTATTGGGCTATCATTGTCTTCACCGTGCGATTTGCTCGTTCTGTTGGATTTTGCCTCGGAGTGTAACTTGCTGTATATTGAATTTCCACTCCTGTCCGCTGACAGAAAGCTTTGAAGGATCGGCTGGTGAACTGCGTGCCGTTATCGCAAACCAAAGTATGCGGAATTCCATGTCGTCCGATTATTCTTTCTCGAAAAGATTTCTCCAGAGCTGCCGCGGTGGCTTTACGAAGTGGGACCAATTCTACCCATCGAGTATAGGCATCTAAGAACACCAGTAAGATAGTATTACCTTGCTTGGACCGTGGTAGAGGGCCGACAAAGTCACTACACACAATACTAAAAGGCTCCTTGACTTGACGAGTAAACATTTTTCCTGCTGGTTTCAGTTGGTTAACCTTGTACTTTTGACATTGCAAGCACTTCCTCACGTGGCTAGCAACATCACGGAATGCACCCGGCCAGTAATATTTTTGGGCCACTCGAATGGCGGTTTTCCTTATTCCTAAGTGGCCGGCTGTAGGTGCGTCATGGCATTCTTGGAGTATCCTTTGTCGCTGCCCCTTCGGTACACATAGCTTCCATGGTATTGAATCCTCTTCTTCGGGATGGTGATTCCTCCGACGATAAATCTGTCCGGCTTCGTAGTAATAATCTGGAACCTGTTCGGGATGCTTATCTACCTGCTGTTTCAGTTTCTGCCACCATGAACACTGTGGGATGACCTCTTGTATAGACTGCAGTACTTCCAATGGCTGGCGAGAAAGGGCATCTGCCACGACGTTTAGCTTTCCTCGGCGATATTGAATATCAAAGTCATACTGCTGCAACTCCAGTGCCCACCGAGCGATACGTCCTGTGGGATTATCTATCGAATTGAGCCACTTAAGTGCTTGGTGATCTGTTATGACTTCGAATCGGTATCCTTCCAGGTAGCAACGCATTTTGCGAATTGCCCAAACTATTGCTAGGCATTCTTTTTCGGTTGCTGAGTAGTTTTCTTCTGGGGGTAATAAACGCCGGCTGGCGTATGCGATCACTCGTTCTGTCCCTTCCTGGTATTGAGTCAAGACTGCCCCCAATCCGTAGTCACTGGCGTCCGTCTGCAAGTAGAACTTCTCATTGAAATCGGGACAAGCGAGTATGGGAGCGGACGTTAAGCGAGATTTCAATTCATCAAAGGCCTGTTGTTGTTCCGTACCCCATTTCCACTTAGTATTTTTCTTCAGTAATGTGGTAATAGGCTGTATAACACTGGAGAATTCCGGGACGAATCGCCTGTACCAAGAAGCTATACCCAGACATCGTCGAAGTTGACGCACGTTCGTCGGTGGGGCCAGTTCTCGCACAGCGTCTATTTTCCCTGGATCAGTGTGTATGCCTTGTTCACTTATCACGTGACCGAGGAATTGGATTCGGCGTTTGAAGAATCTACACTTGGCTTGGTTAATACGTAGCTTCGCTGCTCGCAAACGTCGGAATACTTCTTGCAGGTGATTCATATGCTCTTTGAACGTCCTCCCGACGACGATTATGTCATCTAAGTAAGCGAATGCGAAGGGATCCATCTCGGGTCCAATCACACTGTCCAACGCACGCTGGAATGTTGCGGCAGCGGAATGGAGTCCGAAAGGCATCACCTTCCATTGGAAAAGTCCGCGACCGGGAACGGTGAACGCGGTGCACTCGCGGCTTGCCTTTGCCAGGGGGATTTGCCAGTACCCGCTCTTGAGATCCAACGTAGAGATAAATTTAGCATTTCGCAGCTTCTCCAGGATGTAATTAATGCGAGGTAGTGGGTAAGCATCTCGTATAGATTGGGCGTTGAGCTGTCGGAAATCTATACACATCCGCACGTCTCCTGTTTTCTTACCCACCAGTACTATCGGGGCACTGTGAGGACTCTTAGAGGGTTCAATCCGATCATCCTGCAATAATTGATCCACAGTGTCGTTGATTATCTTCTGCTGCGATGGGTTCCTTGGGTAATAACGTTGCTTTATGGGACGATCATCCTTCATGGTGATGGCGTGCTCTGCGATGTTGGTGACACCTTGTAGGGTGTCGAACTTAGGTAGTTCCTTCGATAGAAACTCTGCTATCATCGAGTGGAGCATGGGATCTTCATCGAAACTCTCGGACGGTAATGATTCGGATGACTCGGACATTGGCAATGCTTCTTCGAGCACGGCTAAATGTGTTGTCCCTGAGATTTCCGTGGAGGCGAGCACAGGGTCTGACACGGGAGGCTTCCGGAAGGGATTATTCAAGCTTGCCTTGTAGTTGGGTGGAGGTAACACTGAGCTTCGGATAGAACCAGGTTTTTGCTTCGGTTCTCTCTGAGTAGAGAGTGTTACATCTGGTGTTTCCGGTGCTGGGTTGTCATCTGTGGGGCTAAGCGTAAGAGTCGAGGGAGCCTCCTTTATAGTTGAATCGCTAAGAGAACACTCCTTAGTTTGCGTCAGCAATGGTTCCAGCTGCACGCAATTTTCGCCGCATCGAATCGTAGCTCGCATGTCGCGTAGGAAGTCAGTGCCTAAGATGAGGTGATCCATGATGCCAGGCAACACCAACATTGTCATTACAGCTGTTTGTGCTCCTAATCTCACTTCCAAACTGATGGCCTGGGAGATTTCTTTTTGTGATCCGTCAGCCAAATTAATAATTGTGCGAACTTGTCTCCAGTCTTCCGTTGAGCCTACTTGTTGGGCTAACGACTGACTTATGAAACTCCTGGTAGCTCCTGTATCCAACGTTGCATTGACTTCTGTTCCCTTGATGTTAACTTGAGCCAGAATACGGCCTCCCTCGTATCGCAGTCGCTTTAAGCATGGGGTTGTTTTGGCGCTTCCTTCGTCTGCTCCCCGTGCAAACGAACGCGCCTGGCGTTTCCCGAACTTCTGCAACAATCGATGGTACGGAGCCCCCTTTTTCCGCATTGCCAACAGAAAAGCCTTCTCTGATTTGGACACTGTTTCGCAAAGTGGCCAGTTTCACTACAATTACGGCAGGCCATACGAGTATCCACTGGGGCTTCGTTTAGTTGACAAATGGCTGGGTTATTGGTACCAGTTTCCCTTGACTGTCGGATTTCCCTTCGGGGTCTATGGGTGTCGTTTATGTTGCTCCCTGCGAACTGAACTGGTGTACAAAGGGGCGTTACTGGCTGCCTAGCCTGCGGAAAACGTCCGGTAGAGTAACCCGTCGAATGCTTATTCCTTATGGTTTCAAAGCTTATTATCAATTTGGTCAGTTCACTTAAGTCTTCGAAGTCCATTCGCCGTGTGTACAGTTGGTATTCCGGATGTAGATTGTCGTAGATCCGCTCAAGTTCCTGTGTGGATGTGTAATTGGCTCTCCTCATCATAAGTCGTAAATCCACGAGATATTGTTTAAAAGGCTCCCTGTCCTGTTGTTTCCGTGCGCGGATGGCATCTTCCAACTGTTCGAAATATCTGGGGGGTAGGAAAAACTCCAAGAATTCGCGTTTAAAATAGATCCATGATGCGTCTACTAGATCACTAGTTTGCCACCATCCTTCTGCTCGTCCAGTGAATAGGATAGACATCATCCGGGGCAAACACTCAGGGTCAATCCGATAAGTAGCTGCTCTGGTCTCCACCTTTTCTAAGAAGTAAAGTGGGTCCGCCGATCCATCAAAAATAATTCCCCACTTGGCAATTTTCTCCGCTATATTCGCATAGTTTGCGTTTTCTACCTTTTGAGGGAGAGAAACGGTGGCTGCGCTGACTTGGGGAACCTCTAATGTGATATTCGTTGAGCTAGGCGGTGGTATAAGTGGCGCTGGAATCTTGGCTAATGTATCTTGACACTTATAAACTTCTAGTCGTGCAGGAGAATCCTTTTCTTCTGGTTTAGCGGGAGGAACCGAACGAGAACGAGGTTTAACGTCTAGTGTCTTCTCTATAGTTGGTGCCTGGCCGTATTGTGCCTCCAACTCAGATAGACGTGCCAGCACTGATGGTTGATGGTCTTCTCGGGATGCAAAACTGGAGAACCGGCTGCGCATTTCCTCGACAGTTCCGCCAGAGGCCAGTCCAAACTCTGTACAAAATGATTCCAGCTCCGCTTTACGACGATAGGTGATCCATTTTACTCCCATGTTTCTTATGCTTTAGTATTGACCGTACGTAGAAAATAATTCTTGGATGGCTTGTCTCGCTGGTATACTAGGACTCCTTGGTATAAGTGGTGGATTTTGGATTAACTATCCTAGCTGATGGTTTTGTCGATGACCGGTTGTACTGAGTATACGTTGCTTAGATCCTTGATGATGTTTATATTTAATATCCTGGTTAATATCTGCTCTGCTAGAGTATCCTTGTAGCTAGTAGAGTAAATCGTTGTTGATATTTTGGGTAATATCCTTGTTGATATTTTCTCTGGTGACCGGGTGTACTTGGTATCCTTTGAATAAATCCTTGTTGATATTCTTGTCCAATATCCTTGTTGATATCTTCTATGGTGACCAGGTATACAGGGTATCCTTTGAATAAATCCTTGTTGATATTTAACTTCAATATCCTTATTGATGTCTTTACTGATGGTGTATCCTTGACCCTAGTTGCATGGATCCTTTGGAAAAGTGGTATCCTTGGTCCTTGTTGAATTGAACCTGATTTATGGCTGATCTAGTATCCTTGTTCCTTTCCAGTGGGAATCTTTGTTGATATTCACTTTATATCCTTGTTAGTTTCCTTTGCTAGGACTTGATGTTTGCAGAAAGTGAACTCTCCTTTTTGTGTTGAATCTATGGCTTCCTTTTCGATGTTGACTCGATGACTGCTGAAAGTGAACTCTTCTTTTTGTGTTGACTCTATGGCTTCCTTTTCGAT
This sequence comes from Drosophila sturtevanti, assembly GCA_018150375.1. NCBI lineage: Eukaryota > Metazoa > Arthropoda > Insecta > Diptera > Drosophilidae > Drosophila > Drosophila sturtevanti. Next base: position 953,202 of record JAECWJ010000562.1, on the reverse strand, counting down.
GTTGACTCGATGGCTGCTGAAAGTGAACTCTCCCGGTTGTGTGATTAGCAGCCGTATTTATTGGGTTCAAGGTAATGTGACAATTCTCTGCCCTCTCGTTTTTGGACCGCCGTTTCTTAACTATGCAACTCAGCTTTCGGCTGCGGGCGTGTTCTCACTGCCCTACAAGCAGAATGCTAAGGCAGGCCGCTAGGCTCGTGGACCAATAAGGTACGGCAGTGGGATACCGCTCTGCTCGCACTCTGAAGTGATCCAGTGTGAGTAAGAGTGAAAACGATAGCTACTACTCCCTAACGGACCTAGTATTACTGTTGCTACGATTCCTATTGAACACGTGAACATATATTTTTTTTTTTGTTTCTTTTAACTTTTCTTTGTTCTTACTCCGTTCTTTTGACTTGAGGTAACGGTACATAAGCATAACTGGGCATGGTACGAATTTCTACTTAGTGTAGTGAATACGCACACCGATACTTCCGTGGAAAATTACTGTGAATATAGAAGTTTCTGTCGCTGACTCTACTGAATATTCTACCGAGACTTTGCTAAAAAAAAATGATTAACTCTGTCGATGGTTCTGATGCTAGTTCTGTCGCTGACTATTTAAAATCTAAGTTTCTGTCGCTGACCCTACTGAATACTCTACCGAGACTTTGCTAAAAAAAAATGATTAACTCTGTCGATGGTTCTGATGCTAGTTCTGTCGCTGACTATTTAAAATCTAAGTTTCTGTCGCTGACCCTACTGAATACTCTACCGAGACTTTGCTAAAAAAAAATGATTAACTCTGTCGATGGTTCTGATGCTAGTTCTGTCGCTGACTATTTAAAAATCTAAGTTTCTGTCGCTGACCCTACTGAATACTCTACCGAGACTTTGCTAAAAAAAAATGATTAACTCTGTCGATGGTTCTGATGCTAGTTCTGTCGCTGACTGTTTAAAATCTAAGTTTCTGTGGCATGGTAGACGAACACTATTGCATTGTTGGGGCGAAGGCAAAATATACGGGATTTGGAAGTGGTCAGGTCACTTAATCCCTGGTATATATATAGAACAAATCACAAATATTGCCGGCAATTCAGAAAACAATTAACTACCATCCAAAAATAATATCATTAAATAATTTAATAAAATATTATAATTTATTTATAAGGTATAAATTAGCGTATGGGTTACTGTGGGTCTTTAATCCACTCAGGTGTTAGTCTCAAAAATATTTATAATTATATAGGCAGATATATGACATAAGATATAAATATATTTTCGCAAATCTCGGGTCCCTGCTCGGGCGCCATCTGTAAGGAAGTTTTCCGGCCGGGGTACATATCTCAGTCTCCCCAGGGCCTTTAGTTTACAGAAAATTTGTAAATAAAATACCGAGACCCGAAAATTGCAGAGAGGGAGTCAACCCCATATGATGGAAAGGGTGACTCAATCACCATAACGCTAAAATCACACCATTTATGGAAAGGTAGAGGAATAAGAGGGGAATAGACGGATGCATACATAACCACAACGATTAAGTTTTAAAGAATAGTGAATCTCCTTCAAATCAATTAGGGTATAACCCGGAGACTGATTTGAAAGAAGATATCGCTATACGTGATCAGTATGGATAGGTTAAGGAATCAATTAGGGTATCACCCGGAGATTGATTCTCTTAACCATCCATCCTATAGACCACTCAAACTTATGACACGTGACAACAATTACTACGTTCAATGCATAGTGAATCTCCTTCAAATCAATTAGGGTATAACCCGGAGACTGATTTGAAAGAAGGTATCACTATACATGATCAGTGTAGAATCAGCTAAGGAATCAATTAGGGTATAACCCGGAGATTGATTCGCTTAACTGTCTACACTATAGATCACTTACACTTACAGGACGAGACGACAATTACTACGTTTAATGCATAGTGAATCTCCTTCAAATCAATTAGGGTGTAACCCGGAGACTGATTTGAAAGAAGATATCACTATACATGATCAGTGTAGAATCAGCTAAGGAATCAATTAGGGTATAACCCGGAGATTGATTCGCTTAACTGTCTACACTATAGATCACTTACACTTACAGGACGAGACGACAATTACTACGTTTAATGCATAGTGAATCTCCTTCAAATCAATTAGGGTATAACCCGGAGACTGATTTGAAAGAAGATATCACTATACATGATCAGTGTAGAATCAGCTAAGGAATCAATTAGGGTATAACCCGGAGATTGATTCGCTTAACTGTCTACACTATAGATCACTTACACTTACAGGACGAGACGACAATTACTACGTTTAATGCATAGTGAATCTCCTTCAAATCAATTAGGGTGTAACCCGGAGACTGATTTGAAAGAAGATATCACTATACATGATCAGTGTAGAATCAGCTAAGGAATCAATTAGGGTATAACCCGGAGATTGATTCGCTTAACTGTCTACACTATAGATCACTTACACTTATTTACACAACAAAAAAACACAATTGTTCTAAAAGGGTAGTGGTCCACTTAGCGCATCCTTAAGGATGGTGGAACATCTACCCTGTCTACCATGCATGGTTCAGAATTAAGGACTTGGTGAGTTTAGGTTGAACGGGACTAATTTGGCTGTCGAACACGGGATGTCACTCCTGACAATAGAAATGAAAGAACGGAGACACTTTAGCTTTAAATTCATTTGATTTTAACTTTATTCTTTTGTTTTGATATTTTTATACCCTGTACCCATAGGGTTCAAGGGTATATTAAAGTCGCTAAAATGTATGTAACAGGCAGAAGGAAAATTTTCCGACCCCATAAAGTATATATATTCTTGATCAGCATCAACAGCCGAGTCGATATAGCCATGTCCGTCTGTCCGTCTGTCCGTCTGTCCGTCCGGCTGTCCGTCTGTCCGGCTGTCCGTCCGTCCGTATGAACACCTAGATCTCAGAGACTATAAGAGCTAGAGTAACCAAACTTGGTGTCCACATCCACCTAGTCCATACGCAGATCAAGTTTGTTTCAAATTTTTGCCACGCCCACTTCCGCCCCCGCAAATTAGAAAAAACTATAACTAGAGTTCTATTAAAGCTACAGTATTTATTTTTGGTAGACTCAATTATATAGCCCATATGTACCATCTGACCGAATTTGACCGAAATCGGTCAATAAATATCGGAGATAATACGTATATATGTTTTGTACTGAAATTCTATGGGCAGCAGCAGCTGAAATGTGTGAGCGAGATAGCATGCGCATGTTGCTTGGTACCTAATGACGCATTAGTTTCGTTCACTGACATGAGTGAGCGAGAAAGCATGATTTTGGTGTTTTGGCTTATTGCGAGAATTTTTTCAAAAATTTATATTCAATTAATGGGGATTTGGAAGGAGTCTGTTTAAATCAAGTATCCTTTTTATACCCTGTACCCGTAGGGTTCAAGGGTATATTAAAGTCGCTAAAATGTATGTAACAGGGAGAAGGAAAATTTTCCGACCCCATAAAGTATATATATTCTTGATCAGCATCAACAGCCGAGTCGATATGACCATGTCCGTCTGTCCGTCTGTCCGTCTGTCCGTCTGTCCGTCTGTCCGTCTGTCCGTCCGTCCGTCCGTCTGTCCGTCCGTCCGTATGAACACCTAGATCTCAGAGACTATGAGAGCTAAAGCAACCAAACTTGGTGTCAACATCCGTCTAGTCCATACGCAGATCAAGTTTGTTTCAAATTTTTGCCACGCCCACTTCCGCCCCCGCAAATTAGAAAAAACTATAACTTGAGTTATATTAGAGATATCATAATTCTTTTTGGCAGACTCAATTATATAGCCAATATGTACCATCTGACTAAATTTGACCGAAATCGGTCAATAAATATCGGAGATATACACATATATGTTTTGTACTGAAATTCTATGGGCAGCAGCAACTGAAATGTGTGAGCGAGATAGCATGCTCATGTTGCTTTGTACCGAATGACGCATTAGTTTCGTTCACTGTTAGGAGTGAGCGAGAAAGCATGAATTTGTTGTTTTGGCTTGTTAAGAGAATTTTATGAAAAATTTTATTCAATTAATGAGGATTGCGAAGGAGTCTGTTTAAATGAAATATCCTTTTTTGGTACAGGGTATACTCCAAGTCGGCAGGGACGACTTGCTTACTTCATTTGGTACAGGGTATACTCCAAGTCGGCAGAGACGACTTGCTTGCTTCATTTCATTTTTATTTGATTTATTTATTTCACTCCTACCTACCACACCGGAAAACTACTGCGCGAACCGAGCTAAATTTTCCCATCCCGTTCCCTTATTTTTCACTCACCTGCGCTCCATGCCTTAGCTCACACTATTCCTCAGTTTCTTGATCCTTGGTCCTGTCTAGGTACTTAGTTAATCCTGCTTTTTGTCCTTTTTGGTTCACTTGGGCACTTGTTATCACTTTTATTTATTTTTACGCTGACTATTATGATCTGTTCACTTTGACGACTTTTCAATAATTGATTCTTAAGTTCCAAACTTGCATTGCCCTTGGCCTCGTTTGGCAATATCGACGTCGGCAGCGACCAATCAGATCGATGGCAGCTTCTGCTGCAGTCGCCAAAATCTGATGCGTGCCGTTATTTTGCGTATGCCTTTTGTCTTCTGCTTCCGTTGGTACTTTTCCATCGCCAGTTACTGCTGTCGCCTAATTACGCAGCGTCGGTGTCTACGACGCGTACAGTTAACTCCAAAAGTTAGCTGCATAGACGCCTGCGTAATTTTGGCGACAGTCGGTCGGCATGCGTAGCGTCTATTGTCTATGTGTGAATTCGGACCGTTGCTTGCAGGTGTGTGTGTATGGGTGAGCTTTGGCAGTGGTGCGCAGTAGTGAACTGAAAGAAAAACTAGTTCCGACTTTGGGACTTAGAATATAATTAATAAACTACAAATTAAACCTATATGAAAAATGACTAATAACTAAACTTAAAACTATTAAAAATATAGATAACAAAAATATAAGGTAATTCATAACTAAAATAATAACTAAAAAAAATGTATAACGGTCCCATCCGTTGGGACGATACTTTGTATTAAGTAGCAAAAAAAAGTGTCGTCACAAGTTTTTAGATTTTTATCCTTCTTTCCTTTTACTCTTGATTTTTTCTTCCTTTTCCTTTTTTTTGATACCGTGTAATTCCAGGGTAGCTCTAGGAAAACATTTAGAAAGTCCATTGAAATTGGAATATTGCTTAAAATTAAATACAGTCGAACTTCCCTAACTCGTAGTGAAATTATCCAGCCAAAAAGTTCGACTTACGGAGACTTTGAGCTAGAGAAATATATTGTAACTAAGGAATACAATGAAACATCACAAAATTATTGAATAAATCATTTTCATTTTATTTCAAGGAAAATAGTTAGTAATTTTTGATTGGAGATTAGTTATCGTTTTGTTTGTTCTACTAAAAAGAGATTCCAGTTTATCTAGCAGCCGAAAAAATTAACAAAATGTTCAAATGGCAACACTTTAACTAATTTTCAGAAGCTGCTTAGGAGTAAAAGAGTCAACAGTATTGATAGGTGTATTTTATTGAGATCAGAGATCATGAGAGAGAATGGATAAACAATAGATTAATCAAATACTTTTTTTTGTTCCAATTTCATATGTTAAGGTATCAGAAAGTTGGCATTCTGAATTTTTTGGAAAAAAATCTAACTAGACTCTTTTGCATTTGACACTTGGCATAATTATTGCATTCGGAAATTGAATTCTTTAACGGAAATTGATTTTATAACCAAAACACTTGCAAAATGGTAAAGGAAAATGGTGGACGACAAGCGCAACAAAAAATATTTATTTACTTCTTCTATTTCTTCTTCTTCTTCTAACTTATCACTTGAAAAAACAATTTATAGTGATTTTTGTTTTTCTCCTCTTTCTCTCTCTTTTTTTTGGTAAACGATAACCAGCAGAATCAATGTCCTATATATTTACACAATTTGTGCTATATAGAGAAGCATTTGCATTTAAGTAATGAAAGAAAGTCAAAACAATTTCAATAACTTTACTGATCTGTAAAATCTTTCTGAATAGTCAATAACTATAATTGGTTAAATAAAACTACTATAGACAATTTATTAATAGTTTCCTAACCCCAATTTTAATCATTTCTTTATTAATATATCTTGTATTTATACTTATATTAAATAATAAAAGTTAAGTGAAAATTGCTTACTGATTTATTTTAAAATTTGATTGAAAGAATAAAGAAACGCTTCATCTAAAAGCTAAAACACATTTAACCAAATAATAATATAAATCAATTGTTTATTTAATTGAATTTTTAATTTAACTTTAGATGACTTTTTGAATGCCTCGTAAACTCTCTTTTAAACTAATACTGATGGGTATTTTACTTAACTGTTCGGAGAATTACCTTGTCAGAAAGGTAACTTCAATTGATTAATTGGTTAATTATTTTGGAAATTAATAGGAAAAGTTATTCAAGTAATGCAAATGACAGAACAAAAGCCACACTGGGAATTCGTAAAATTCTTCAGCTCCAAGAAGGAAAAAACATTTGTTAGCCTGTTTAAGCCTGTTTTATTACTTTGTGGGTTGAATGTTAGCCATAAGTCAAAAGGGGTGGGGGTGGGATGGCTGAAAAATGGCCGCCCTCGTGTTAAATTCAAATTTATTTGTTGCCACTGAAATTGATAACAGAACTTTCTTCAGGTTTCCGCATCGTTAGCTCGTTATGCAGCGTAAAGTTTTATATATCAACTGAAAATTTTACCCATACAGATATATATATATAGTTCCTCTTGAATGCTGCGCGAAAATTGTGCCGAAAATTGTCATTTTGCCTTGACTCATAAATTAGAAAGCGAGTCATTGGAAAAGCAGCAGCCAAAGCACCAGATCCTTGAAAATTGTCTCTGTATCTGTATCTCCATCTATCCATCTCTTTCTCTCTCTCTCTGCCTGTCTCGTTTTCTCCTTCATTTCTGTATTTTTCTCTTCATCTCTGTGTTTTAGTGTGTGGGTGAAAGTTTCTGTGGCCACTTTTTGGCTACTTGTGAAAATTGTGTAAATTTATGCATGCATTATGTGATTTGTTGTTTTTGTTAAATGACAAAGTAATTTATTTGTTTGCTTCATGTGCATTATTTTTTTTTTTTGTTCTTGTTTGTGTAAGCAACTTTAAGCATACTCGAACAAAGGTCCAACAAACATTTATTAAAGAATATCCATTGACAATTGCTGACTTATTCTTAAAGGGGGGTGAAACTGAAAGCACTTGTACACTCAATTTGAAAATATGACAATGTTGTCGTCATCATATATATTCAATGCTTTTAACCCCCCCACACACACATCATATACACACACACACCCCATGGATAAGTTCATACATATATGGCAAAACAAAAGTTGGGGATAAAAAGTGGACCGTATACTGTACAATGGAACCAATAGAAGTAAATTCTGCTTAAATTCTCACCGGAATCAGAATAAATTGATTAATTTGTTAATTACAAATCATAAAATCTTTTGTCTGCTGGAAGTCAAACTGAACTTTTATCCATCTAGCAGATAACTTAGCTTACCTATGAAAATATAATATAATATAATATATATATATATATAAATATATGTATCCCTCTTTAAAGACGTTTTCAAGGTAATCATTTAATCGATGTGTCTTCACTTTTACAAAAAAGTCCTCCAAAAGGACTTACCTTACCTTAGAAGATTACTAATAATTTGAATTCCAATGTTTTATATCTATTATGACTTTGCTATTTTCCACTGTTGAGTTGCAGTCAAAACAGGAAAGAATATCAAAAAAAAAAAAAAGAAGAAAAATCGAAAGGTACAAGGCTAGCACTTTTCTTATCAAATAGCAAGAAAATTTTAGCTTAGGGTGAAGAAGAAAACTGAGAATGTTGCTAGTCATAAAAACCACACGGCGACATATGATTCTAACTTTGACTTTGACTTCTGCGTTGTCCCCCCTTTTCCCCTTAAACTGTATATGTATGTAAGTAAATATCAACATGTCACTCTGCAATACTCCCCCCCCATACACTATAATTCCATACCCTAATCGTTTTACTCCCTTACGAAGTTCATTTCAATTGTGGCCAAAAGGCAAGCAAAGAAGAAAAAAAAATGTAAGAAAATAGTGGAAATCACTTTCCTTTTTGCTGTCACAACTAATTCGCACACCATTCCATATCCATATAGTGTTGGTGGCTATGTCTGCGTGTGTGTGCGTGTGTGTGCGTGTATGTTTGTGTGTGTATGCATAAACATGAAGTAAACAGGATAATAGCAATAAAATATAAGCACCCCAGTCGCGAATTGTCTGTGTGGGGGCTAAATTGTATGGGACACACAACATAAGTTTGACTATTTTTGGCCTCAGTCATTTTTATGGCTCGATTTCGCATTTTGCTATTGCCATACCCTTTCCTCATAAAATAAAAGGGTATATCAAAGACAATAAAATGTATGTGACATTGACAGTTGATAAAATTTATATATACCTACTCAAATTGAATAAAATTCTCAATATTACATTTTTTAATTAACTTTTACATTTTATTGACTTGTCAAATTTAATTCCACATCTAAATATTTTATATTTTGTTTTGCCACGCCCACTTTTGTAGCAATATCAAAGCCAGCATCCTCAAATTTTAAATTAATTTTTAGACTTATAAAACATTATTATAGATATTCCAGTTATGGATAAATCAGATATAACTACTGTAAACATTACATAAAAGAATGAAAATCAACTAATTATGTTCGCCCCTAGATGGCGCCAAAGAGCAACTTTTGTTTGTACAACATGAAAATGTTAACTTAATCAGCAATTGCTGAATATTTTTTACTTATTATAGAGTATCTCAAAGTTGTCTTTGAATTATTTTATAACAATTTGTTCTTGGTCTTTTGGCATTTTCATTTGATTCCCCTTGTCCTATACTTTTGCCACTAACTGTAACTACAACTACAACTAGAACTGTGACGTAATATGGGAAATATGTTTACAGTTTTCCCTTTGCTTTGCTGGTTTCTGTGGTAGTTGATGGGTTGGTGGTTGGTGGTGGTTGTTGTTGTTGTTGTTGTTGTTGTTGTTGTTGTTGATTGTTGGCTACTACTTTGGTTTAGTTATGAAAATTTATGAAAAATCTATATGCCTAGCGGAAGTTTTTGTGTGTTATTAGACTTTTGCCTTTTCTTATATATTTGAATTGTTATTTACATTGGCAAATAATTGTAAATCTTTGTTAAGCAAATTGAATTGAGTTCAATTTTTGTGGCAAATGAAAGTATGAAATATTTACGATTTGATCAATAGAAAGCGGAGGAAAATGTGAAAATTGATTAAGAATTTGATCGAATTGTTATGCTCATAGTAGTTGTTGCAAAATCTATCAAAATTAAAATAAATTCCCATTTAACAACAAATGGAGGGGAATTTCTAATGGGGGTCAACTGCATTACATAATAATACTTGAAACCATCTAATCAAGAATCAACACGATGAGCCCACGGAGATTAGATAACAGCCGGATGCCGAACTTTAAGGCGGTGCTTCTGGGTGAAGGATGTGTGGGCAAGACATCGCTGGTATTACGTTATATGGAGGATAAGTTCAATAGCAAAAACTTAAGCACTTTGCAGGCATCGTTTGTGAGTAAAATAATTATAATGCCGGATCAGAGAGCGGCTCAGTTAAATATCTGGGATACGGCCGGACAGGAGAGATTTCATGCCTTGGGTCCCATCTATTATCGGGGATCGAATGGTGCCCTACTGGTCTATGATATAACCGATCAAAATTCTTATCAGAAGGTTAAATCGTGGGTTCGCGAACTAAAAGAGATGATGGGAAACGATATTAGCCTTATTATAGTAGGTAATAAGACTGATTTGAAAGATCAACGTGTTATAGAACGAGATTCAGCATTACAATATGCACATACAGTGGGTGCCAAATATCTAGAGACATCGGCCAAAGATAATGAGGGCGTTACCGAGCTATTTGAGCTACTCACCGAACTGATTATTGAACAAAATAAGGAATACCCATTAACCTCTAATAAATGCCGTGGAGTTTCTCTTCCCACATCGGATGCTATTGATCTGGATTTGAATCGGATCAATGGAGGTCAGGAAGGTAATAGACCATTAAGATCATGCTGTGGGATCTAAAATTTCAAATACATATTCAATATGGATGGTTTATGCGAATATATAAAAATATTGGTTGTACTTATATTTTGCTGATTAATTAAATTTTTTAGAAATTCTTTGTTTTTATATATTTCGCCTTATACATAGATTTCCGATTCATATATACATACATATTAACAATTAATATTTTAGGGCTTATAAAATTAGTCTTAAGCAATATTTTTTAAATTTTCCATATAACCCAATTTTCTGTTTTGAATGAAAATAAAAATGATTTTCATATTTCATTTTAATAAATCATGCTCAATCTTTTTTGGAAATTATTCAGCTTATGCCCTTCTACTCTAAGATATAGTAAGATATAGTAAAGAAATATATCTATAATTTATCAAATATTCGAATTGTATTATAAAGTCGGTTTACTGTTGACCACAATCTGAACCACCGTCGAATTCGGTTTTTAAATTTTGGCTAATTTTTCCTTCAAAAATATATATATTTTTTTAATTTTTTTTTTTTTTATTTTTCTTCAAATTGTGGAAATTCTCAAATTATCTCATTCGAATTATTTCGCCACCTTTAATAGTTTGTAATTGTTCTTCTAGCCTCAAAATTTCCATTGATGTTATAATTTGCCAATCAATTGAATTTCATTAAAAATTTATATATTTTTTGTTAAATTTTTTGTTTAATTTTTTCCACATTTTCCATGATATATATTTTTTTTTTGTTTTAATAAACAAATACATTTAATTGGCCTTTGTTGTTGTTGCTGTTGTTGTTGGGCATAAACAATGGTGGCGCATTGGCCACTATTTAGCATAAACTATAATTAATTGGCAATTAATTTAAATGTTGTCCTTGTTGCTGGTGAATGTATACATTAATTATAAGCTCGATGTCCTTGCTGAAAGCTTATAGTATAATTTATGCTTTGAAATAAATACATATATACATATATGAAATTAATAATCAATAATGAATTTTTAAATAATATTTCAAATGACTCAATGGGACAAATGGCTAAATGGCTGTTTGCCATTCAGGCAAATTACAAGGGAAGAAGGAAAAGGGAAAAAATTGGTAACAAAAGCGTATGAATTATGCGACGCAGTCAGAACCATAAAAAAAAACAACTCTGAATGTTAAAGGGGATGGGGGGAAGGGCGAGGTAGAGGAAGAGAAATTGCTCTTCTGTTGGCCCACATGAGGAGAAGCGGCAATATTTACTTTGGCTACATTTGCAAATGGAGCATTACGAAAATAAACAAATTTTCATAAATGACAAGTACAAAAGGAGAGACAGGAGGAGCAGCAGCAGCATCACAAAGGATCTATGTATATGGGCTTGTGCGTTCGGGTGTGCATGTGTGTGTGTGTGCTATAGTACGAAAAATTTTCAATTTGAACGACGTGCCAGGCAATGGACGAGTATCTAGGGCCACGACAGAAATTGAAAGAAGAAGGGTAGCCACTTGGGCGGGGCAACTGCAATTGGGGCATGTAAATTGTCGCAGCAGCATCGGCAGGAGCGGCACCAACAACACCAGCCAAGAGGACGACACAACGATATTTCTAGGAGAGAAAAAAAAAAGAAATCCTTGATAGTCGATATTATTTTTCTTACGGCGCTCCATTTGTTCCTTGGCTGCTATTTGTCAACTTTGCTCCTCGCCCGATGCTCGGAATCGATTTCCATTTTCCATTTTATTGCCAAATAATGTTTTATTCTTTCTCTCTCCATCTACCTACTATTTTTTCTTCTTGCCGTTGATTGTGTCATGTTATTTATAGGGTAAAAGGACACTAGGGGGAGTCTGCCAGTAACAGCGAAAGGGTAAAGGAATTTTCGGCATTTTGGCCGTAAATGCGACAAAAGGTATGAATTGCACGTCAAAATGTTTTATTGGCTAAACATTTTTTATGCAATTTTATAATCAGACATTGGGCGATAAGTCGACATCCGCCAACCAAGTTCCACCCTTCAGTTGCCTTCTCTTCTTCTGCCCCGTGTTAAAAAAGACTTATTTCTTTGACTTATCACACGACTTTGACTAATAGCATTTGTTATTTGAGACCTTTCGCTTAGATTCCCTCAAACTGCCCGCTCTTTCTTTGGAAACAACACAAACACCTGGTCAAACTAATTAAACCTCATCCGCCCTCACAAGGAGAACTGGTGGAACAAGGTGGAGGAAACTTGCCATTTGAGATGGTCACACAATGGGCTTTAAAACATAAATCAATCAGCAGAGGCATACACAAAACAAAACAGGAAACTTGACGAGTTTTCAGCCCCACAACCCACAATCCACAACCCATAACCCACACCAAACATTATTCCCATTCCAGAAAATAATCCTTGCCCTAGTCGACAATGATTAATCGCATTGCGAGATCCGAAATGCGCTTTGAATACCCTTAATTTTTCAAAATCATTCATTTAGATCCATCTGGCTTTTGTATTCCACTTGCCATACTATCAATATGCTAATCACTAATTACGCTTCATTTAAAGTTAATAGACAATAATCAGCTGTATTAGATCAATGAATTACCCACCACATTATTGATTAAATCCATTCAAAATTTGTATAATATCTTTTAATTAATTCTTATTTAAATCAATTATTCTATGATCACTGATTATTTTTATTCTTAAACAAAAAGAAGAAACTTTTAGAATATTTCAAGAGTATTTTGTAATCTTAGTTATTTTTTTTTAATTTTGACCTCTTGAGGTATTGCAAGTCAGGCTTTTATTTTTCTTTCTCTTTTCGCTGGTTGTGCATCACACTAATTAGCCTCGAACTGAGGGCAAATCCAAGCTGCCACGCCTTCCTCATCTGGCCGACATTACAAACAAAAAAAAAAAACATAGAATAAACCAAAAACTAAAAAAATGAATTTATTTTTGTGTACGAATTTGGTATATCCTTGCAAGTCTCAGTTCGTCGAGTCAATCAAAGGTGAAAGAAAATAAATTATAAACTTATTTATTTTTCCAGGACTCCAAATGTTAAAGTGATCAAATTTATTGGCTTTAGAATTTGGTCATTATATGGCAGGATGATTAGTTTAAACTGTGACAATCATTAGACAAAAGACCATTTACATGTTTACTAACACTAGATCTTTACAGAATTAAGATCTTAACAGAATGTAAAGAGTTAACATAGATTTTATGACAGAATGAGGACTCACTGTAAAAGCGATCATCAAGTAGAAGAAATATATGTATATACATATATACGATTGAAAGTAATAAGCATATTAATCAGAATAAGTATATAATCAATATTTATGATACTTAAATAAAGAGACTGCCTACTACAATGGGGTGGATCATTCGAAGAAATCATTTGATATTTCGCGACTCAATTTTTTATATTTTAATTTGTTAATAAATATTTAAAAATACGAAAGTCTTTCACTGCCAATTCATTTTAAAAGTAATTAAAGAATATCTTGCCAATTACCTCCACAGTCTTTCTCTTTAAATTTCGATTCAATATCAAAGTTCTACAAGCATATTAAAATAGTTAATAGATGAAATAGATACACGGAAAGTATTTATTATAGGTTTTATTATATTTTTTTTTTTATTTAATTTTTTAACTATAATTATTTTTGATGTTATCATTGTTTTTAAGCAAAACATAATGATTATTCATTTTCAGTATCACTAAGCCACTTAATTCTATTAATGTCTTTATTATACATATTTTGTTAATCTGTAAATTAATCAAAATTAATTACGCTTTATAAGGTACTAAATTTGTACCTATCAGGTGAGACCATTCAATTGACGATCCTCCTAAAAAATGTATCAATATCCTATCCTAAAATACTTACAATTTTAATAAATAAAAACAAAATATATCATATATATTTAAATTAACTCATTTGACCAAAGCAACCATTTTCCAAACGTAATTAATTGCCACATTATAACTGAATGCAGCTGTGGGGATTAAAACAAATTTATCTTCATATCGATTCCGTTCAAGTCATTCCGCGTTGCTATCAGTTTGATTTGCTCATATTTCTTTGACTTCGGTATTTCGAGTTCTGCGGTTCAAGCTCGTCGGTTGGTGGCATTTTAAAGAAAATCCAACGCAAATACTTAATTTATGAATAAGTTTCGTAGATTTCAAATCGAGCTTTTCTTATTGACAACATTCGTAAACAGATCATTTTTTATAACGCTCCACACCAAACAGATGGTCACATTTATCAGATCAGATGTTCTTTATTTCGTATTGTCTTGCCAAAAATTTAAAGATAATATGCTATAAAACATGGCATGAGAGATTTTCTTAATATTTTTAATGTAAGAACCTTCCCAATAATAACAAATACAACAAAAAATTAGTGAAATCGGTCCAGCCATTCACGCGTGATGCGATGACCAGAAAAAACGGGCTTCATTTTTATATATAAGATTTATATTTTTCAATAAGTAACAAACTGTTAATGAAAGTTAATTTACCCCATTTTAGGGGAGAGAGAAGGACAGAGTGTTGAAAAAAGCAAAAACAACGTAAATATAAGAAAAAGTAAATTTTACGAATTGTAAATAGGTTTAGTGCGCATAATTTTGTGGATTATGCGCACGCCCACGCCCACTATTTGAAAATCCGCAACGCCCAACAGTTGTTTACTCTTTTACGCCATGATAAATGCCTTGACATAAATCTCAGACAGAGACAAAGTCGAATAAGAAGACGGTAAAGGAAGAGATGGAGACGGAGAGAGAGACGGAGACGTAGACGTAGACGGAAGACCAGAGACCGGAGACCAGAGACGTAGACTTGGACTGTCGGCTGACTGGCTGGTTGGCTGGCAAAAGTTAATCAACATTTCATTAATTAATTTCTTTAAAGATGTCGTTGTCGTCGTCGTCGGTCGACACCGTACAGACTTGAAGAAAAATGGCCTGGCCAAATTGTGAGAAAAAGAGAGAGTAGAACAGAGAGAGAGAGAGAGAGGGAGAGAAAGAGAGAGAGAGAGAGACAGAGAAGTACACAAGTCTGGAGTCTTGGGCAAATTATGTAAATTGGTTAAAAGCTTTTCCGGTTTTGAATTAGCAGCCTCATCAAGTGCCTTCACTTGGCTTGTGGATATTATTCTTGAGTTATTTTCCTCATTTAAGTTTTGGGATCTTGCAGCTAATTAAGTTTCAATACAAGAAAAAAGAAAAAATAAATAAAACAAATAAAAATGGAAAAAGAATAAGAATAAAAATTTATGAAAATTTATTTTCTTTGTTTGTCTCTCTCAGTGTGTTTGTCACTCTGTCTCTCTGTCTCTCTCTCTCTCTATCGTACTCTCAATCCCTGTGTCTTTATTTCTCTCTCAATTAACAATGCAGCAATAAAATTTCATTAAATTTCATTTAGAGAATGTGATTAGAGAGATGAAGCAAAGCGAACATGACACAAAATGCCCCGAGCTAAATGCTAAAGAGGCAAAGACAGGACATTCAAAGTGCATTTAATTAAGCAGGAGTGCATGGGCAGGCAGAGCAAGGTGAAAGGATGGAATCGTGAGAGGAAGGCTGGTCAACAAGAAATGAATCAAAACAATTGTAAATACTGCAACACAAAAGCAATTAGTGACACACAAAGCGGAAGTGCAAAAAGTGAAGCTGTTGAAAATAAGTTGGAACTAAAAAAAAAAAAAAAAAAAGGCTGCTGAGAGAGAAACAACAACAACGACAACAACAACAACAAAAGGAACTAAAATACATAGAGACAGAATGGCAAATGAAAATGATGTTGGCTAGTTGCTCAAATGGATTGAGAGTAGAAGAGCAACAGAAGCAAGAGGAGATGGAGAAAGGACCTCCACTGCAGAAGGCGCCAAAATAAACAAAGCGCATTGCCTAGTTAGGCTCTGATGAGTGTTACCCAAGCGGTTGGAGAGGGAAGGGGGATACAGGACCACCCCCCCCCCCTTGCAGGGCAGTTGAGACTGCACCGGACTGGATTCGCAACTGAAAAGTGGCCAATGTAAATCTAATTAAAAGCAAAACAAAAGCCACTCTCAACATGCCACTCAAATTATAATGTATACGTATATATATATATATGTATATATGTATATGTATATATACATATGTATGTATGTATATGCATGTATGTATATAGGAAGGGGGCGAGGTCGTTGGAGGTCGGACAGACACTCAGTGTGAATAAGCCCAAAAATAAAGTACAGTGGAATATAACAATTCCAAAATATTTAAAATATTTTTATTGAATTAATTTCAGATAAGATTAGGAAAACAGATTAAGAATCTGCAAACAAGTTTCGATCAAATTCGATTCGAACAATCAATCGCTGCATTCTGTTCAGCCTAAATAATGCGAGTGTGTGTGGAAATTCATATCTGCATTTCAGATGTAGAAACCGAAATATGTTTGGCTGACCAACAAAAGGGAATTCCAAATGGTATTTTCAGAGTTTGTTCGCTTAAAAATTTTCATTATTCTGGCAGAAATTTCCTCCAATTTGCTGTGTATTATTTATGTTTACTGTTAAATGATTCAATACTGGCAATTCAGCAATTATGCAACATTATTTGCATAATTGTAATCTCAAACCTGCTGATTTGGTAAGTTTTAAACTCGATTTTTGATGTTCTCCATAGGTTAAGACTCATTTGAACATGCTTAAAGATACAAATAATTTGTAAATTGCCTTTAAATTGGAAATTTCTCTTTTATCAAAGGAAAGATAACATTTTATATAGATAAGTACCGATTATTTGATAAGTTTTCATGTTTATGGGCTCTTAATATTGTAGTAAATGGTTTAGCATATGAATTTCTTTATTTATTTATTTATGCTTGTGCAATATCTTTCCATCTTTTCATCTTCTCGTTGTGATGGCTGCTTTTTGAATGTCTCTCAATTCACTTGTATATTTTATGTTAAACTCGCTATGTTCTGTTAAGATCTTAATTCTGTTAAGTTTCAGTGTTAGTAAACAAATAAGTGAGCTTTTCTCAAATGATCGTTACAGTTTAAACCAATGATCCTGCCACAATATTAATTGCGATAAAAATGCTAATACCGTATTCTTAAACCTAATTCGAAACTTTTAGAGATAAAATATCCTTTCTTAACGAGCCATATTCTTTTGAAAATTTGTTAGACAACAGTTTATTATAGTTTTAAATTTTATGGATATTTTTTAAAATATTTTATTTCATTCAATGTTTCTTGATTGCTTTTCCTTTACTCCTCCAACTTTTAAGCCTCGCCTTCCTGTGCCTCACTTTGCATTAGAATCATTATTTTCTCTTTGATCCACTTTCGTTTATATGGCGCATAGGTACCGCTAACCTTTTGATATACCATAATACAAATTTCCTCTAGATTATCAATAAACTCAAATAATTGCCCCAAATCGTAGGTAACGGTAGTCAAATACATATTATGCTCCTTTATATATTCCTCGTACAATTTGCATACGCCACCGAGGCACTCATTGACGCTATGATATTTAGTGAAAGAACGTGAACGATTCTCCGGAGTTAACTTCACTAGCAGGAGAGTATATGACATATTGAAGGTCCTGCAAATTGAAAAATATATTAAATAAATGTTTAAAATGATTTATTTTTAATTAATATTAACTCACTTTTGCAGTTAATTCTTTTACCATCAAATCAATTGTGATTCTAGTGAGATTTAAACATTTTTATATGGTTTATTTTTCATATTTAACATATTTGACATATTTTTCATGGCATTTTGCGTCACTGCGCTAGTAGTACAGTTGTTCACACAATGAACTAGCGACAAATGCCAACACGGAAATGCATAGAATTTCATGGTGCGAGGCCTAGAGAGATGTTTAGCTTGCACGTCGTTGTCCTGGCCGTCTCCTGGCCATGTCCTGTCCCAGAACTTGGCACGTGAATCCAACGTTGTCGCAACGTTTGCCAAAATCCGCATTAAATTTATGCAGTTTTGTTTTAGACGGCATACTTTTTATTCTGTTTCTTTTGTTTTTTTTTTATTTTTTTGGTTGCGCAGCAGCCCAGTGCCAAGCCAACAGCGAAAAGACAGAGGTAGTGGCCGAGGCTGAGGCCGAGACCGATGCCGATGCCGTGGCAAAGGCAGAGGTAGAGGAAGCGACGCACTCAGATGATGATTGCATTGACGATGATGCTGGCAAGCAGCTCGACGGCATTTGCTTCATCCGGCTCAGGTTTCTGGCAACGAGCCGGTACCCAATGATCCTTAAGCCAAGAAAGAAATCACCAAAGAAAAACAATCCCAAGCACATACAGACACTTATACATGTATAATACATACAAACACATCGAAATATATTCAGTCTGACACACAAACATTTTGGCTGTGATTTTGCAATTAAATAGATTTCAATGGGCGGCTGGCTCAGAGGCCGCGCCTTGTTTTCCTGCAATCACTGTAGAGTTCAATGACAATTTTTTTTTATATTTCTTTTTTTTTGTGGGTTAGCCAGAAGGTGGAGGTGGATGGGTGGTGACTGGGTTCGAACATCTGCAATGAACATATAGACAAACTTATATTTATATGCCGTCTTTTGCTTTCTGTTTGCAGTTCATTTAGTTTTGGCCCTGACTCTCCCGCCCCTTAAATGTATGCTATACTTTTTTTAATGGCACATTTATTTTCCAAACAAATAGCTATAAATATTCATATAAGTGAACATACTTACTATCATATATACATATGGAATAATGGGCTGAACAATTTTGCTTTTAATAGTTTTATTATACCTCCCTTTGTATGAGGTTATTTATATTTTGTTTCTATTTTAGTTTGACAGCAAACGAAAAACTTTGAATATTTAAGAACTCTTTTTTTTTTGTTTGATATCGTTATAACTTGGTTATAAAATGAACTATTAGATATTAAATGGTTATAAACTTAAGCAAATTAAAAGATAGAATTCTGCTTTCCTGGGCAGCTTCGTCTAATTTAATAAATTTATTTTCATATAAAAATACAAAAAACAATGCAGCAAAGATTTTTCTAATTCTGAGCAGTATATAATAATAAGATAATAACAAAAAGTTCACACTCATCTAATATTAAGTTAATAAATACTAACAACTAACAATATATTGTGTATACGACTTTAATATTAATTGTACATATTTTAGTTGGAAAAGTAGCCCAAAGTAATTAAACAGAAAAATCAAATAAGTGGAAAGTTTCGAAGCATCATCAATGTAAATAAATGAATTTTCAAAAATTTAATTCTACCATATTTTTCATATTTCATTGGTTTACATGTGTAAATACGAAAATTTTTTTTTTTATTCATTTTGCATATTTTCTTTATTAAATACTGCAAACATTTCATATGCAAAATGTGTAGCTGATATGAAAGTATTTGTTTCAGTTCAGGGACAATATTCATATCTGATGAGACCCTCCAAACAAAGGCAACAACACCAATAAACAACAACAAGTGCAATGAGACCCATTTGTAAGTATAGAAGAGGGGTAGAGGGTAGCAGGGTAGCAGGGTAGCAGGGTAGTTGAATAGAGGACAAAGGGCATAGAGAAAAACTCCATGGTATTGAGAGTACGACTGACTAATGCAATAAAATGCAGACAATGTGTGAAGTTGAGTGTTTGAATTTCCGAATGCATTTTCCATTTTTGCACAAGAATCTGCGATGCTCGATGCAATTCGATGATGCACAACTGAAAGTGCAAAATAGAGAGAGGGGGAAATGGCAACAAAACAAAGAAAATGAACAAAAGCCAAGCCACAACCAACCAGTTTGTGCATGTCTATGGGTAACTGTGTGTGTGTGTGTGTGAGTGTGTGTCTGTCTGTCTGCCCGTGGGTGTGGCTGCGTGGATAATTTGCGATTTATGAGAGCATTGTTGACAGCAACAGAAGGAGCAGCAAGCAGCAGAAGAGATGACAGCAACAAAAGGGGGAAATGACAAACAACATGGGGTATAACACGTGCTGTGCGTCATCTAATGCGTCTAACAAACACCTACGCACAAACACACACAAACACACACAAACCACACACACACACTTAGACTAAAAAGAAAGAGGCAGCGAGAGAGAGAGAGACATAGAGGGGAAGTTAGACAATGTGTCAAATGTCATATATATGTGTCGCTAATAAATTCACTCAAATGTTTCCAATATATATCCCGGCAGGCATAATAAAAAGCCTTCAACTACTCCAACACATTGGCACTGACTCTGACGTTGTCTCTGCCTCTGTTAGTCGTAGACAATTGTCAATGAAAAATAAAATCACTTTGGGCATACTTCACATACTACCCCACCATATCTCCCCTCTTCATCTTGTTCTTCTCCTTTTATCTTTCTCTGACATGAATCTTAAATTACCAACAAATTCTACTGTCACTTGTATTTCTTTCCTTCTGTGATTGTGTATGTGTGTGTGTATGACTTTGTGTTCAGAGAGTATGTGTGTGCCAAGTGAAAATGCTAAAAATCTGGAATTGTGTCCATTAAATCCCTATATGCGCCTAACTCATTTACCAAACAGTTTTCCAGAGAGAGAGACAGAGACAGAGACAGAGAGAAAAAGTATTTTGAAAATCCAGATGAAAGAAATCGAAAAAATTTTCATTTATTCATTTTAATATATTAATATTAGATTGGCCAGTAATTTACCCAAGTTATTGGATTAAGTTGAAATCTTTTTCAATATATAAAACATTTAAACATTTTGTTCCAACTGAAGCAATTGTGATCTTTAAATATATTTACTTATGTTATTTTAATTATTTGCACATATATTAATATAAGCAAGTTACATATGTTAAGATAATGCTTTGCTCGATTCTTGCGAAACAATAAATATTATATTCTACCGATCTGCAATGCCCAGTCATCAATTTATATCCTGGTGGATTGGATTACTTAAGCAAGTAATACAAGAGTGGGCAAAAATCTTTTAAAGACTTTATCAAATTGGAAAATTATTACAATCCCGCTCAGGGATTCCCTATTACTTGGGAACACCCAAAGCTAACGCATGTTCAGCAAAGCAGGGCTAATACTGTTAATAAATTAACAGTACCTTAACAAAAACCAATGGGTTTTAAATTAGTAACTAAAAGATCTCCTCAATACTGCCATGAAGGCGATTGTTATACCCTTGCAGAGGGTATATTAATTTTGGTCAGAAGTTTGCAACGCACAGAAGGAAGCATCTCCGACTATATAAAGTATATATATTCTTGATCAGCATGAATGGCCGAGTCGATATGACCATGTCCGTCTGTCCGTCTGTCCGTCTGTCTGGATCAACAGCTCCCTCCGAGACCACAAGAGCTGAAATTTTCAGCATACCCTCTTTGCTGCAGGCATTGTATATCTCGGAATCATCCCGATCGGACGACTATATCATATAGCTCCCATAGGAACGATCGGTCAGGAATAAGCTTTATCCTCAATAACTCTGTTGTTTTTCAACCGAATGCCACGAAATTTGATATTTATGAGTTTAATATGCTTCTTGATACTTCAACCAAGTTTGATCAGAATCGGTTGGCTATATCATATAGCTGCTATAGGAACAATCGGTACAAAAAAAATTTTGTATAAAAATTTTTCCTCAAGCTCAAAATTTTGAATTTGTAAATTTGGTATGTTTAATTTACAATAATGTTTCGATGAATTATATGAGAAAATCTGCAAGGGTATACGAACTTCGGCACGGCCGAAGTTAGTCCATCTTTCTAGTTTTTGTTAAATTTTATTATTACAATTTAAAATTGAATTTTTAGTTACGTTTTATTTTTGTTTCAAGATGATGAAATTGAATTTCAATAATAATTTATGTTTGATCTCAATTGAATTTTTGCAGTTTTTGTATTCTTGCAAAGGTTCTTATTTTATCCCTAAACACAAAAGGAAAGATCTCCTTCTCTGCGTTACAAACATCTAACCAATATTATACCACCATTTGCAAGGGTATACAAAAATTTCGATATATCGATAATATCGATTTTTCCCTCAAAAAATCGACAATATCGATACTTCAAAATATCGATTTTTTTGCAGCACTACCTCACCAACGTAGCATTTGAAGATATTGGAAATGAAATAAGGATTGCTGGAAGCGCCCTGGACCTGAGATGAAGAGGACCAGTCAAGATCCACTCCAGACAGTTTCCACAGGACCATCAGCTTCCTAAATCTTTAATTTCAGGAAATATTAATTAGTTATATCCTTTCTCTTGGATATGTATACAATTGGATGAAGCAGCCTCAGGTTATGAAATAAAAGTAACTCAAAATGCATTCCCATTCTACATTTATTTATTTGTACATATTCTTATTCTTTATATTTTAGATTCTTCATGCTGACATGTTTATTTTATCTATTTGCAGTTAGATAAGTTTCTAAAATAAAGCAAGATTAATTAAATCTGTTATCCCAGTTTATTTTCTAGTTGCTCTTAGTCATTCCCCATATATACTTTATTGGATTTGTTTGAAATTGATTTTTGTGCAATTTTCCCCGATTTGCATAGTTGAGTTAAGGTAGTAAGAGATTTTTGGTAAATTGAATTAAATTATCAAATGAGGAAAAAGGAAAGATCTAAAGAAGGGGGTTTTACTACCATTTCGCCTCTTTTTGACTATCTTTTTGTCTCTCTTAAAAATTTTTTGGGATAACTCTTAGGCTCTTAATGATACCCCAGTGCTTGACTAATCCCTTAACAAATCTGTCTTAACGACCCACAAAAATTAAACGGAAGTGCCGCCTGAGCTACCGTACGTACCCGGGAGTTATCATGGCACTGAAAATGGCGGCAACTTTTTGCCTAGAAAGTGCCCAATAAACACATTTATCTGACCCTGAGACATAAAAACCTGCGCCCTCGATAACATTTTATAACTCCTCTCTGCCAAAGTGCCCCATAACCAGGACCAAAATAACAAAAAAGAACAAAAACAACAACAACAAAAAAGGACTCACTTGTCCTTGCCACTTGCCACTAATGAATTAAAGCAGGCTTTTCCATACATATACATATATATATATATATATATATATAGAGGAAAAGTTAAGGCCGCCAACATGGCGACTGATAACAAAACAAACAACACCAGCAACCTCAACTTAATGAAACATAAAAAATGTTTATACCCATGGAAAACTAAAACACCAAATAACAAAACAACAAGCAAACAAACCAAAAAAAAAAAAAACAAAAACAACAACAACAAAAAAATGGTTATAAAAATAAACTTAAAACAATTTTATGTGGTTTTGTCTTAGGCGCATAAATAAAATTTGTTATGCACGTAAAAATAAAATGAGGGTGACCAGGGAGAAGGGGGTGAAGGGAGACAAATAAAAAATAAAAAAAAAGACAAAGGTCGCATAATTTAATTGATGGTCCCGGTGGCCAGGCAAAGTAAAATTTATATGTATAAAAGTACATAAGCAAAATGAAAATATGACAATCGACTGAGAAATATCCTCTAACTTCTTTTTCTGTTTACCATTAAATTAATCTGGAATGACAAGCTTACATAAGTTATGGCTTGCTATACAGGCTCTTGAACTATATTGGACGACCTCTTTATCGATATAACAATTTTACATTTATGATAAATAATTCTATAAATTTATTAAAACGCGAGAACCAAAATATAATTTAACATTTTTAGAAAAGAAAAAATTGATATATAACATTATAACACACAAAAACGAGTTTTCTTTGGAATATACAAAAATATTTTAAAAAATTTATCCTATACATTTTTTCAGCTTTAGTTTTTCGAATTGTTAAACTGATTACAAATATAATTTTATGCTCTTATTTTTGCATACCCATTTTAATGACTTTTGCTACCCGTATGAAAACTAAAATAAAAACATAAAAACAAGCAACTCCAATGAAACAGGGAAAAAAAGTAAACAAAAATACAAAAAAAAAAAAAAGAAAAAGAAAAGAAAAAGTGTTAATGAGCAAAATAATGAGTTACAGTGCCCAGTTTTGTGGCACAAAACATTTTATGACACTAGCAGAGCAAAAGACCACAGGGACAACTCGAGACAAGGCAAACGGAAGGCAACTGGAATGCCTTCCCACTCAACCACTATACATACAGTCATCCAGGCACCCAGTCACCCATCCACCCAGTCACCCAATCACCCAGCCACCCAGCCACCCACTCATCCATTCACCCATACAATTGCAGACACTGGTCGACCATATCCAACCGAATCTGTATTCGCATTCGAGTCCGAGCCTGAGACCGAGACCCATTCACCGCATGAAGCAATAAATAATCACCAAAGTTTCGTTGAATCGAATTATCACCCCCTGAGGTGTAGTTCCGTAATGAATTTGTTTTGGGGGTTTTTCTTCGCTCCGGCATTTAGTTTCATTATGCTTTGCTCTGCGGCTGCGTGACCCAACTAGCACCACACCAAACCAACTCCCCCTCCCCCATCTCATTCCATTATAGCAATGCACCACCCAAATCCGTGTGCTTCGCTTGGAAAACCAGTTTGGTGTTTATTTGTTTGCTTGTTTATTTGTTTGATTGTTAGTTGGTTAGTTTGGTCTGCTTTTTGTTCGGTTGTTTGTTTGTTTGTTTTTGTTTGTTGATTGTTGTTTGGCTTTGGCTGCATTTGGTTCGATTTGGCACAAAACTGCGGGTGATGCGAATTTCATTTCATTTGATTTGATGTAGTGACATGCTGTCATCCAATCATTTATTTGTATTTCCCAGCGATTTTTGTGGCTACGATTCCAATCTTGTTCATTTTATTTCAGCATATGAATGTAAAGGAAAAAATTTTATATTTGTAAATTTAAATGGAAATTGAAATTGTGAAATTTGTCATGAATTGATAAATATTTTTGCATTCAATTTAATTATTTTTTAAGCTAAATGAATGGAATATTAAATCAATTTACGGAATGTGAACTATACAAATTGGGAGCAAAGTTTATGAAAAGTAGTTTATAAAAAAAACTTCAAATTATATATAACTTTCTTTAAGCTTATGTAATACTAACTTTGCTATAAATATCGCTATCGATGAAACAGGATGCTTAAAAGAAAACTTTGTTTTTTGAATAGAACTACATAGCTGAAGCTGCCCTAATTATAAATAAACATAATTAAATGTGATGAGAAAGGAAAATAAATCGTGGCAAAGTTAATTTGATGTACCAAATCTTGTTAAAAATGCCATATACGATGCGATTTTTGAAAATCAAGCTAGCCTTTGAGAAGGGAAATTATACGCTTATGAATTTCCCAAAATCTTCAACTTTGCCATAATAAAGGAAAATACTCTGTGATCAGTATAACAGCCACAGCATGGAACTCAACCATGGTTACACCCTTGTAGTGGTTATAATGAAATTGGTCACATGTTTGTAACGCATAGGCAAATAAAGTATGTATACATATTCTTGATCAGGGTATTGAACTCGAGTCGGCATAATCATGCCCGTCTGTCCGTCTGTCTATTTTTTCGCATCTTGCAAGGGTATACAAAGTTCGACACGGTTTCTTTGGTATTTTCAGCTGAACATGGTTTATGTCTTTGCTATTAAAAATTCATGAATAGATAAGATCAGAAGATAGAATTAATTTTATAATGTATACTTTATTCAATTTAATAACTAATTAATACAATATTCTATGAATTTATATAGTTTTGAGAATTATAAACTTAAACTATTTGTATTTGCTGGCGCCCTTTTTGCAATTTGCATTTCTTCCTACTCATCGTAATTATGTTTGTTCATCAGGTTCACTTGACTCAATCAAATAAAATCGAAAGGTACCAAAACTATTTGTAAAACAGCAAACAAATGGTAAAGATAACATAAAACACATTTGAACACGACTGCCACCTTTAATAGGAAAATTTTCGCCAGTCAAGTCAGTATAAGCAACTGAAATAAAATTAAATTAAACAGTAAAATGAATAAAATTGAATATTTTTAATTGACTGTACATACCAAAAATGTCGGTTAATGTCATTGAACGCTGAGGTGTGCAACATTTTTCATTCCGAAATATCTCAAGTAAATCAGTTTGTATGTTGGGATATTTGAAATTTATTTTATAAAAATAATTATCTAATGTGGCCATTATTTTAAGAAGATCTTTAAGAAGAACTATGAACTTGTGGAACCAAAGAAATGCAAACTTCTCTCCAAGCAGAATTACAGATATCTAACAAGAGAAAGTAAATGAAAAATTTAGCAGTGCCTGGAAAAATCTACGAGGAAGAAAACTGGTTTCCGATAATGAGCAGCTGTCAATAACTCATTTCCTCCCCTACCTGTGTCACTCTCTCTCCCTCACTCTTTTTCCCTTTCTGTCACTGTCTAGCTTTATATTTATCTCTCACTCTCAGTTCAGCTCTCACAGGCGTTCTCTCGGTTTTTACCTTTTCCAGTTTATTTTTTGGTGGTTGTTTTTCCATTTTCCTTTCATCTGATCTTTTTTATATTCTTTTGACTGGTGGAAGCCCCAACTAACTTTTAGCACAGACACGAACCATTGACCGTATTATTTTCCTATACAATTTTTAATGGCTCCCTATTTCCTTTCCCTACCCCATCATTTCCCTTGTCGGAACATACAAAAAAAGACCCCCCCCACTAACCTTTCAGACCGTTTACAATGCAAAACTTGCTCAGCAACCATAAAAAAAACTTTTGCCACACTTTTTGTGACTGTTCCAAGGACTAGGGAAATGGAGGAAAACCCAAAAACAAGGAAAATGGCTTCACACGAAAAAGTTGTGCTTATTTTCACACTTGTGGCAAACGAAGTAGGAAAATAATTACAAACTTCTGGTAAAGTAGAAAGCAACAAGGCAGCAAACACCACGATAAAAAAAAAAAAAACAAAAAAGGAGCAAAAAAGGAGAAAAAGAAATAATGTATTAAATTCAAATTATTTACAGCACTTTTTTTTAAGTTAATGGCAATACAAAAGATGCATGTTGAAGAGGAGGAAGATATGGAGAAGGAGGAGCAGGATAAGGAATAAAAAAAACAACAACTTGACAAAGTCATTTTAATTTAAGTTGTACAACACTTCAACACTTTTGGTACAGCTTTAGGCACTTTGGCAAAGAAGAGATAGGAGAATGAATATTTTGAAATTGCGAAATTCGAGTGTTTTGTTAAAATTGTAACTTTTGTTATACGAGGGCAGTCTGAAGTGTAATCGGTTTACCAACTAATTATCGGTGAATGAACAAATAGAATAAATTTTCATAAAAGAAAGAACACCTGTGATGATATTGTGATTACTACAATGATAAAAGCCACCATTTCATATCAGGATTAAATGTTTAATAATAATCAAGATCAAAGAATTTTGTTAAAGTAAGTAAAAATTATATAATTATAGAATAATTATAATCTTATAAATGAACATTTAAGATAAATTCTCTATAAATGTATATTATACCTATTATTATAGATTTTTTCCCAAACAGGTTTTATTAAATATATTTAACATTGGACACTTGGAAGAACTTATAAATCTCATGCTTAATTTAATATTAACTTATTTTTCTTTTTTTCTTTTGGACTTGTCTGATTGGTCTTCAAGGTGCTTTTGTGTATAATAATTTCCTACCAAATGTTACCACAAAAACTACTTACCCCAACCATTTTACTATAGTTGCCTACGAACTCACCTTCATATATTTCATTTATTAATGCAAAGCAGCTTTCATTCTTTAGCCAACTTTTACGCCCCAAATATCTGCACACACACACACACACACATATGCACATTTGTCCTTGTTCGCACACACATGGACAGAACTGCTCGAATGCGAAGGGTCGAAAGCTAACCAATATCCTTCAACAGCTTCATTTATTACGATATTTATGGGTAGGGGCCGTAAATCAAGAACACAAATGGATTGGAATTAATAAATGAGCGTCAGGAATACAAATACAAATACATACAAACATATACACACACACACACAGACACGCATACAAA